>JAQIUQ010001331.1:512500-630000 GCA_030378365.1 Hybognathus amarus
GAATGAACTGCTTGTAAAAAAATTCCCAGGCAACATTTGTTCAGGAAATCTACTGTACAATGTTCATGATAACTTTTGTTAACTCTACAATACGTAAATTCACTTCACCAGCTAATTACTCTTTCAGCAGCGATGCCATAGAAATATACAGAGCGACCACAAAACCGGAATTTCAAAGACAATATTCTAAAGATGACCGCGCCCACGTTTCTCTGGTGCATAAGGTCTATAGAAGAACAGAGGCAAAAAATGTTGATGCTTTTTGGTAACAGCCACTTAGGTGGTCGCCACACGGCCGCCATTTTGGGGTGAAGATTCCAACTGGAGACGGGCAGTTCCTACAGTTAATATGCCCCATAACAGTTACACAGAAGCAAATAGATTGACAACGAAGTCCAAGTGGAACAATGTTCGGCAATAAACTGCTTTCCAAAAGACCCTGAGAGATAAATGTGGCCTATAGTAGCATATATGCACCTGCTAACTTTAAAGTTCCCTGACATGAAATTTTCACTTTCTGAGTTTTTTTTTTTTTTTTTTTTTTACATTAATATGAGTCCCCCTAGCCTGTACACTATATGGTCCCCCAGTGGCTAGAAATTTTAAAGGGCGGGTTTACAGCAATTTCACTTTTTTGATTTCAAATAGTGTGTAATGTTGCTATTGGTGCATGAAGAGATACTCTGCAAAGTTGCAGCACTGAAAGTTTAGTGTAAGCAGAGATATCGTCTTTTAAAAATCAGGAAGTAAAATTGCCTACAAAAACGACTTGATTTTGGACTACAGCTGGGTTATGGTACGTCACTAACCCACACATTTGCATCAACCACTCCCTCCGGAATATGCAGGAAAGGGCATGCGTCGAGTGAGTTGTGTTCACGCAGCTGTCAGGTCTTCTGTGTTTCGGGCTTCACACGGACACTATACTTCGACAACAATGGATACAATTTGTGTTTGATTATATTCCTGAAAGTGACGATCGTAATCTAGCTCTCTGTGCTGCGCATTTACGAGACAGCTTCCAGAATCTCCACGAGTTCAACACTGGATTTACGTAAACAAGAAACTGTTTCTGGAATCATGAAGCAGATCCAGCTTTAAAACCAGCAGTTAAAAGTCAGCAGTTGTTGGGCCACAACCTGTAAGTAGGCTAAGACTTCATCATTTTAAATGTATTTGCATGTATAATTACCGACGGAGCGTTGTGTGTTTTTTTTTTTTTTTAAATGCTAGCGCTGGCTTTGTAGGCTTTATGGGCTACTAGTTAGGCTATTTTGTGTCAACGACAAACGCGTACAAACATTATGGACCTGAATTTTGTATAAGTACTAATGTTGTAAATGTATTTTTCATGTATATATGCTTTATGACTTTATTTTCGATTTGATCAAGAACGTAAACCTGCAAACGCTGTTTGTGTTTAACATTAGTTAGCCAGTCAGTTGCTATCGTTGCCAGTCAGATGCTATTGTGTAAATCAAACGTGTATTAAGTTAAAAAATGAAGCAAATTATCATTCAGAAACCTTTATTAAGAGGCGTGTGTGGTGAGGTTCTGCTTGACTCTCTTCATCGCGGCTTTCTCGGTCTGATTCTGCCTCAAACTGATACTGCAGTCTCCACATCATTATTTACGTGTATCCACCATCTATGTTATCCACATTTGGCATGCCCGCCCGTTTCGCCCGTAAAGGTCATGGGCGTTAATCTTCCGGACAACGTGAGCGACAGTTTAGCCAATCACAACACACCGGCCCAAACGAACCAATCTGAGCCCACTACGTCAGTTCTGAGGGAGTGTTTTCATAGACTCAGGAGTCATCCGCTCGTGCAGGGGACAGAGGAGAGCGCGGCTGACAATAAAGGTGAAATTTATGAAAAATAAGACTTAAAAAAAAGAAAAACCACGGATACATGTTATATTGCACCCCATAAACACAATCATTCAAAGAAAAAGAGCTGTAAACCCGCCTTTAGTGGATGTAAACCAGCTTTGGCTATCTTTTCTCTGCCTTTGAGAAAATGAAAGCTCAGACAGGCTAATCTTGAATCTTCCTGTATGACATCATACGAAGGAAAGGTAACCTCCCTTTCTCTGCGCACCCAATAATACAGCTCTGGGCATTCGTAAACCATGCCTCAAATACGAAAAAATAAACATGTGGTTTCCAGACCACGTTTCATTCTCAATGATACGTGGTCTGGCGTTAGCCAGGCTATGGTTAAGTAGAAACGTATAACTGATGTCTGTTAAAAAAAACAACAACAAAAAAACCTAAAAAAGACCTGTGCAACGGACCAAATATATGTAAATATTAGGGGTGTCACGATTCTCCAAATACTCAATTCGATTCTAAGGTCGCGGTTCTATTTGTATTCTCGCTTTTCAATCGGCCAATCAGGATACACTAGGATACATGCAGTGATGTAGTGGTGCCTGGAGAAGTGGTTATACTCTTAATTTATGCCCCCAATATTTTTTAAGCGTCCCAGCAAAGGATGAACGCTCTGTGTTATAAAAAGTGACATGTAAGACTAGTCTTTATTCAATATGCAAGAATATAGAATAGAGTATAATTAATAGAATAGAACATATAGAATCAGTAGTATTCTTGTATATCAGGGCCGCACATATGTTTTTGTAAATACCCAGGTCCTATAAATGATATTGATTACGGGGGTTTGGGGGCATGCTCCCGATAAAATTTTGATTTTCCTGATCTCAACATGAGCATTTTAAGGTGTTTTAATGGTCAAAAAAATTGACGCAGTAGCTTTAAAAGCATGAAGTAGCCTATTTGATCAGATTCTTAAAAATGAGAATCAGTTCCAGTTTCAGCTACTTTTTCTTTCCTAAATTAATCAATGTTTTTGGACTAATCTGTTAATTTAATTAATGGTTCAATTGCTCATGATCGTTAACTGAAGTGAAAGCGCCGCGTTAGATTCAGTGCGACTCGGCTCGCGCTTGTGTGAACAAAAATCCTGCATTCTTTTGGTTTCAAACATTCGGACATTGACGAGCAGGTGTTTGAGTGCTGAAGCAGATCAGATGAGAGAGTCAGTTATCGTCGCGATGGGAGAATCATTGCAGCAACAAATTAGAGTTAATATTAGGGGACGACCCTGACTGGTTGTTTTTTATTCACGAAATTGGATTAGCAAATAACTGATGCGCATCCGAGGGGATTTAGAAGTGGGTATACGCAATGCCGACTGAAAAAGAAGTGGGTATACGCCATATACCTGCGTATACCCTGCACTACACCACTGGATACATGCACTTCATGAGGCACTCACTCAAGGTTTCTCGCTCTCTCCCTCTCAATACGGTTTGGAGCACAGTTTTTCTCTCTCGGGCATGCACGCTCGCTCTTGCTTGCTCACTCTAGATTCCCGGAGATTTCAACTAATTTGCGTGCATCAGGGAGCCGCTATCAATATGCGGGAGACTCCCGGAACTTCCGCAAAATTTGGGATGTCTGCAAACTGTGGGTTTTTTGAAGCGCGAACGTTGTTAACATAACTCACTGTAAATCCAAAAAACGTCCACACCTGCGACTTCAATAAAAGAGGAGGGGGTTCAAGTTCTGTTTATAGGTCTCCTGCATCTGCAGTTACCATGCTATCTTTTGAATGACTAGCTAAGAGGAGGTTGACCATAGACTCGCAGCACTTCAACACGCGTGTTTTCCTGCTAGGCAAGCCGAATGGACGTAACATGGGGACGTTGGCAGCATCGACGATTTCATTTTTTTAATTCGATAATTGAGATTGTGAATTAATTTCGATTCGATTTCGCTTTAAAAATCGGAATCGTGACACGTAATTGGAATCGTTAATAAATAGACTGCCCGAGTTGCTTTCATCCCAAAATGAAGGAAGCGTAGCACTGCTGCTGGGCGCTTGTCTTGTAATGGAACGTTCTATTGGCTCTCACTTCTTGTCAATATACGTTCTTTGTTGCAGCTAACTGAAATAAGTGTTGAAATTCCAATGAAATCTGCCATAAACTGTCAAAAGCGTGTGTCTCAGAACATTGGCCATTTCTATACCAACCAAAGCTTCTAATGGCAGCGGCAGTGACGCAATGACTTTAGCGATTGACCTATGGCTAGGCCACGCCCTCGAACGCAATGAGCCAAATACACTTGGACATTCTCTGCTTCCACATCCATTGAAATGCAATTCAGTTAGTCAGTTTTCATTCGTTTTTATGGGTTTTTTTCTTGTCATTTTAAGGTTAAAATGGTCAAACGGTGTGCATGGGGTACATGTACTCCGACCCTAGGTATCCTGTGCGGTTTTACCCTTTCTCAACCGAGATTACTGTCTGCTCTGGATTAAGTTATGCTGGTAGACCATAACACCAACTAAACTTGGATAAATTAAACAAGGATGTCTACATCTCTTCTAAGTCAACAACGTATTTGAATGTTATTTTTAACAACTCTAACGTAACGTCAGGGGTGTAAAGTAACAAATTACAAATACTCACGTTACTGTAATTAAGTTGTTGTTTTTTTCAGAAATTGTACTTTTTTGAGTAAGTTTAAAATTGTGTAATTTTACTTTTACTTGAGTACATTTTAAGTGATGTATTGGAATTTTTTCTCCGCTATTTTCCTTCTGTTTGTGGTCGTTACTCATTACATGCTTGTTCTAATTTTATTTTTATCCATCAACGTGATTGGATTCGAGTAATCGGTTCTTGTGACTATCATCAAATCAAATTAAGCATAGAAAACTTTAACAGCCTATTCCTGCTTTTACTCGTGACTGCTGTGGAAGTGCATTCTTTACGCATCAATTCAATCCAGATATCAGCGTCTTCCTCTAATATGCTAAGGTACATTTCACATTTCTGCTTAATATGATATTTATTTGGCTGGCCTGTCTACAGGGCCTAACATGTGGTCTGAGGTTGGGGGTATTGCGTGACGAGTTCATAATGCGGTGAATTCCGCTCCCATTTACTTCACAATCACATTATAGAGAGACGCGCGTCACGATCTGTGCACTGCCGCGTCTCGCGCTCGACCATGCCGCCAGATTCAGAATCAGTGCACCAGGTCGTTAACTTGAACTGCTTACCTCAATAAGAAATTAGCACAGCTAATAGCTAATTAGCACAGAATCTGCACCTCAGTACTCACTATTTTACTACTCATGAGTACTTTTAAATAAGCTACTTTTTTACTCTTACTCAAGTTGTTTTTTTGACAAGTACTTTTTACTCTACTCACACTACATTTTTTGGAATGTAATGGTACTTTTACTTGAGTATGTTTTTTTTCAGTACTCTTTCCACCACTGCGTAACGTTAGGCTGAACGTTAGCCTAACATCAGAAAAAGCTTCTAACATTAGCTTCTAGCTGTGTTGTGCATCATGCCACTTAGCTTCATTAACGTGTCTGTGAATAACCGAGATAACAAATGTTAGCAATGTTGTGCTTCTCTATCTTGTCTGAGATGGTGATGGCAACAAGATAGGGTTTATCACATTTACACTGTGACCTGTAAATTTTTGCCTGGAGCTGAAGCTTTTCATCAACCTTCTCAACAATAAAATTATTAATATAACCCTCCAATGCATAGTTAAGGCCCTTTTGGTGACTTCGAGATGATATATAATCTTTCTCTCTCCGAAAATCATCAGTTTCCTCCTGTGAAATGTCTCCTACTGTGACAGCTGCCATAGCGCCTGTCCCCGAATGTTGACTGTTTGTCCGAGCCATAGGTCAATTAGCGATTAGCTCATTAGCTCTTTTATTTGAATGTTGATGTTAATGGCTTATTTCACCCATTAATAGTAATACCGTCTTTGTTTATCTAAAATCTTTGGTATCAGTAGTACAAGTGCCAACTCAATTTGAAATGTGACTGACAGACAGCTTCAGTCAAGCACTCACTTGCAAATTTTCATGTGTGCTCTGAGAATAATGGCTAAGCATCATGGTAATGCACTCGTAAACATTTAGATCTACTTCTTCTCGTCTTGGCAAACGTATTGGTGTAAACATACTTGGTTTGTCTTCAGTGAGTGTAAACATGCGATATGCGGTATGAGTGTAAACATGCGGTAAAAACACCCACATATTTATGTCAAAATACCAGATCTTGTGCACTGTGTAAATGCAGCATAATAGACCTGCTGCTGTCTATTATGGTGAGAATATTTATCAAACAACAATATTGACCAAAAGAGAAAATCTCTCACTGCTCTAAGTGTATTTCTTAACGGCTATTTTTCTGAATAATTACTTTGAAGAACAAACTACTTCAGTGAGAAAAAATTCACCTGGGCCATTCTAAACCCTGGGTAAAATGAATCCTGGGTTAAATGTATTCATGTTTCACACTGATCATACTATACCCTAGGTTAACAGTTAATCCTGGGTATTCTTTAACTGCTGTTTCACACTGACTGGACAAACACAACATGTGACCTGTTTACATAAATGCTCTAGAATTGTGCATCCTCAAATTACACATTGCTAACTTTAATATCAGTTAAAGTTTCAGAGTGATTTTTTGAACTATAAAGGTAAGAATTAAACGGTCCCTTCTTCACTCCAATTGACCCTTCGCTAAGCCACACCCGAAAACCGCCACTGGCCAATCGTGTCTTAGCAACCGTGACTATGCGCGGGAGGTCTGGCAAGCTTTCAAGCGAGGGAAACCTGCTGAAGCATTGTGCGTATGGATTGTGCAAATCTGATACCGGTATCCTAAAAGTTTGGACGTAGGAGAGGAATAGTTTTCCTTCCAGAAAATCTAAAAGCCAAGGGGAGAAATGATGGGCGTGATCAAGCAGTGTTGGAGACCCACTACCGGTAAACGTCGACATGATAAACAAAAACACCTAACGTTATTGCTTGGAAATATTGACGGTTCTTTGGTCATAATGATATAACGTAAAATAAGACGATTAAAGACAAGACAAAGGCTCACTGACATACTTTAAAATATATTTCAGCGATTTGTTAATCGACGTCCTACTAACGTTACCCCTGACTAAGTAACTTTAACCCAATCCGATCGCTGCTCTCTCGGTATTAGTTTTGTTCCACAGGTTTATGGACAAACTGTTTGATTTATAATTATTAGGATTTTCACATACCCTGCTGTGCATGAACATATAGCTGTTCCTCAATTTGTGTGTTTCCCATTTTGAACGGTCAGCGTATGAGGCGCTACTGCTTGCACTGGGACAATAACGTTAGGCTTTAGCTTCAATTTTTGAGAAATTATTCTCTAATCGGTTGCATATTATGTCGTGAATATATCCCTCGAATGCAATACTGCTGTCCCTTTTGTCTCGCTCTCTCAGATATTTCACTTTTTCGCCTAATATGACTAATTATCTCATTGGGAATGTCTGACACCGGTGCAGACACACTGTAATAGATGTGCCAGCCGCGAAAGCTTGACAGGCGTAGCAACAGTAACTAGGGAGGGCGGGGCTTAGCGAAGGGTCAATTGTCGCATTTTCATCGTCAAAGAAGAATTGATTTCCAGAATCAATGGAGAATAATACATTGAATAATTTACACAATTTACACAAGGATTTTCTATTACCTACTGTCCCCCTGAAACAAGATGTCCCCCAGGGTTCTGTTCTCAAGCCAGTATTATTCATAAATTACATATTTCCTCTGGGTCAGATCCTACACCATCATGGATTTAAATAGCCCCTATCATGGATTTTTGAAAATGACTGTTCATATGGTGTGGAATATAGCTCTAAGGGAATGAAAACATCCTGCAAAGATTTATATCTGAAAGTGCACCGTATGTAAAGTTATTGTCTTTCAAAAGTGAGAGTCGATTCTGAGTCTATGAAATGAATTGTTTTTGAAACGAGTCATTAGCTGTTACATCGTGACGTACATATTGGCCGCGCCCAGTTACTGCGCACGCAGAAGGAAGTGTAAACTTGAAGTCTAAACATTCAAATACTTCATAATAGCATCATGTCGAGAAGACGCTGTGTTCTACAATGCAAAGATAGTTCAGTTTTCATTTACCAGGGACGAGCATGTGAAGAATCGGTGGTTAGAGTTCATATTTGCAACGATACCACAACAGTATAGCCCGATTGTGTTCTCATCATTTTAATAACGAATCGTTCAAAAACATAAATGAATTCAAATGTGGATACGCAAGCGGTTGTTCCTGAAGGAGGGCTCAGTAACTTACTTACCCAGTGTATATGGATCAGCTTCCTCCTATGAATCACAACCTGTAAGTATTATTAATAATTGTTGCTTTTATGGGTTTTGAACGGTTTTGTAGCGTCGGTGCGCGAGGAGGGAAGGCGCAATAAGTATATTTCGTTTTTTTAAATATGTGGAATGTTTGTCGCTGTTATTGGAGTTGTCATAAAGAATAGAGCGTCTTATAGTACTGCAGTGCTTTATCAATATGTTTATGCGTTATGCTAACAAACAATAACTGACTGGGTCTGTCATCGGACCAATCACCGCCGATTAGCGTCGCGCAAAGGAGTGGTTTTAGAAAAATGAATATTATAAGACAAATAAAGTGTTCTTTATCTTTGCATGCATGCACTGTTTTTGGGAACTCCTAAAACAAAAATCGGAACATTTCAAATGCTATGATAGGGGCTCTTTAATTATCACTTTTACTCTGATGACATCCAGTTATACTCTATCTGCACACCTGCTCTATCTGCCCAAACCAACAAATCTCTGCCTGTGTGCATGAAATAAAAGATGTTCTTAATTGAAATCTTCTGAAACTCAAAATGGACAAAACTGAGATCATTTTTATTGGAACTCTGTCACTCACTAGCGATTTTCTACTGATTTCACCTGTGAGAATGTTGGTATTCACATCAAACCATCAAGTACTGTTAAAAATCTAGGTGTTATTTTTGACTCCTCTCTCTTTTCAGGCTCAGATTAACTCGATCACAAAATCTGCGTTCTTTCACCAGCGTCGAATTCCCCAGCTTTATCACTCTCAAATATGCTGAAACTGTCATCCATGCATTTGTCTCATCACTTCAAATGCTTTCAAATGATATCTTAGTCAAAGTTATACCTTGAATGCCCGTGAAATGCTCAGAGGTGACGAGGGGAGTTGAGAAGAGCATTGTTTATTTCAGCAAATTTAGTAAAGCTTTGACAACTATAATCATCATTTAAATACCTTTACTTAATTATCTGAACTACGAAACATTTATTTTTTTTCCACATAATCGGCCCATATCTTATAATGGAATTAATAGTCATATAGACTAAATGTGCATCGGGCGCCCTCAGGCTGCCATTATGCATTTTTAGCTAAATTGTTTAGCTAAAATTCCTGAGGGACATTGTTTGGTCAAGCGCATGATGACCGCACAGTACATTTTTTTCTGAATGAGTGGCCGACACTCATAATTCATATCAAAGGAATTGAATTTTTTCATTACATAACTCCTGACACAAATTAATACATAACTGTCACTATGGGCTCTATCTTGCACCCGGCGCAAATGACCTATACACTGACGCATTTATCATTCCTATTTTGCACTCGTGCAAAGCGGACTTTTTCCTCCACAGACGCACGTCGGTAAACTAGGACATGAACTTGCGCTCCCTGGGCGGGTTGGCGCAAAACGAGGCGTCATTGCGGCGCAAACAATCACTGGTGATATTTTGCAGTTTCAGAAAACAATTGTGCCAATGACCAGAAAATACCTGGTCTAAAGTCAGTGGCGCGTTGCGCGTACATTCAGATACTATTTTAAGTGCACATGCTTGGCCATAATACAGAGTGTGTACAACGCGCATATACTGTAGTGTAGATGATTCTCTCAGCTACACATATGCATTTTACTTTTTGCAAATGATACATTATTATAAGGAAAAATATATAAACGTGAGGGAAATCATTTTGTGTCCTTGACGATGGGAAAAATAGGCATAAAGCTTACACAATTACCCAAATTATTATATGCATGTTTAACCGAAGCTAATTTGGGTGGGTTTGTCTCTACCCCAAAGTCCCTTCTCCTTCTTTCACGGCCCTGACGAGAACATCGATCTCTCTGGCTGTGAACCGATTGTAAGCGCGTCTGGTAAATGCGCCGTTAAAATAATATTGCGCCATGGAACAAGCGCACCTTGTTCATCATGCACTTAAAGGGAATGCGATATGACACTCTTATTGGTTTTATTTCCGTTACGCCCAAACCACACCTATGAATAATGAAGCTACTCCAGACCAACCCCTTTTAGATTTGCGCCAGGCGCAAGAGGCATTTATCCCGCCGGGAAAATAGCAACAGCGCCGGGATCCGCCCACAAAGTTACTCTGCGCTTTGCGTTTTGATACTTGCGTTTCAGATCGTTAAAATAGGGCCCTATAAGTTTAATCAGAAGAAAAAGTGGTCAAACACAGAAACTTGAGTCTTATATCTTTTTAATGATGATTAGTTTGTCAAGGTAACATTAAATCTGATAGTAATTTTAAAAATGTTCAGAACAAAGAACGATTCAGTGCGTCGCATTCACGTGCTGGTAACAAGTTAAAATGTATATTTAATATGTATATTAAAATATAATTCATTCTTGATTGCAAAGTTGATTCCCGTTCAAGGGAACTCGCGCTGCGTCGATTGGCGCTGAAGGGAATGCTTTGTGTGATGACGTATTGAAGCATATGTAAAATCAGTCTAATGGTGTGATGTAATGTCAGAGGCAGGTGACATATAGAACCAAGAAACTATAAAGCCTGCCCAAAACAGACACACGCTAGCTTCTATGTCAAGCCACAGATTTATCTCTTAGGGCCTACAAGGAGATGGCTAAATCCATTGGCCGCTCTATGGCAGTGCTCTTGGCCACTGAGAGGCACCTGTGGCTCTCTCTTAGTAATATAAAGAATAGGACAATCTTTTTCTAATGGATGTGCCTCTTTCACCTTCTGGCCTCTTTGGCGATGCTGTAAATTCAGTCTCCGAGCAGGTTCCAGGAAGCAGCCAAGCAGGTGGCTGCTTTTCAGAAGCTTCTCCTCTGTCGCTCTTATGTCTCTGGGCTGCTGATCAGGAGCAGCCCCAAACTTCAGCCCCAAGCTGAAGCCAGCTCTTCGTACCATGTCACCCAGAAGCAGAGCGTTGCTTCCTGTGGGTCCCCCAGAAAGGCTGGGGACAGGGAGGGGTCTCACCCGCAGTCTTCTGAAGGGTAAGATGGTTCTGAGGACCGTCATTATCGCTAAGAAGGCTGCGGCAGAATGCCCTTTTTCCAATTTGCATGCTTAAGAAAAGCTGCAACGTTTTATTTTGTGTCACCATTCTTGGTCGATTTACACTACTCGTGTAACTTTATTTAAATAGGGAAAACGTGGAAGTGTTTGGTCGCTTCTCTGCTTGGCCTCTATTGAATGGACTGGGCTAGTTAAAGGGATAGTTCAGCCAAAAATGATATTTAAACCATGCATTACTCACCCTCAAGCCGTTCAAGATGCATATGTCAATCTTGTTTCAGACGAACACATTTTCAGTTATTTTAGAAAATGTCTTAGGCCCTTCAGTGGATATAATGTGAAGAAATGGGGTCCAGCTCCTTCAAGTCCCAAAAATGTGCATAAATCCTTCACAAAAGTCATCCATCTGGCTCCAGGGTGATAAACGAAGGCCTTCTGAGGGAAGTAATTTGTGTATTGTCGTAAAAATACATATTTAAATCTTTATAAATGAAAATATATCTGACTTCCGGCAACTATTCGGCGTACGTTCACGGGAGATGGAAGTCGGCGTGATCGAGCTCGGAAACGTCACTACGTCACGAACGGTTCCTACGTATATTTTCGCGACAATACCACACGGGTGAAGGGTCTAAGATATTTTCTAAAATAACTGAAAACTGTGTTCAGTCTGAAACAAGATTGACATATGCATCTCGAACGGCTTGAGGGTGAGTAATGCATGGTTTAAATATCATTTTTGGCCGAACTATCCCTTTAAGTGCGATCAAAGTGTCTCGGTGCGCCAGAGCGATTGAGTGACGCACTGAGACGAGAGGTATGTATCAACTCGTTTTAGTTAAGGGAATAACATAGTTTAATATGGAGAAAAAAACAGTGGAGTGTCCCTTTAATGTGACGGGTGTAAATGCCTTTGTGAACACAGTCCTGAGATGTCTGGGTCAATGGAGGTCAGCTTCAGTCTCAGGTTTGGCTCACCGTCCACCCTGCTTCTAGACTTTGTTTTTATTACAACAAGTGAAGAGAAGCCTTTCTCGCAAAGATATGTGGTCACAAAAGGAAGGGGAAAATGCACGGCCTTGTCGGAAAGCACAGAGTATTCACAGTGCTGCTTTATTCAAAAGTCCAACAATGTTTGCTTTCTGAAAGCTGTCTTCGAATGTTTCGTCACAAGACAACTCTATTAAACTCTTCTGCTCACCAATAGTTAAGTCCTCTAAAGTCATTTGAGAGGTGTTCGATGCTGAAAGGGTTTCTCATCCAGCTCCTAGCTTCAGGTATCGCTGGGAAATAATTAAGGAACTGTTGTCTGAGTCGACAGAGATGTCCAGTGATGTTCTCCCTGACTCAACCACCAGAAAACTCTCAAAAGCAAGGAAAGCTGAAACATCACCTGTCTTGACTTTGATTTCAAATAGCTTCAACATTTTAAGTAAACATTGATTTTGTACTGCATGTCAAATACATCAATAGAGTCCTGTAGTCCCAATTCAGTTTGTTTAAAGGTTAAAAAAGTCAGACAAGTATGCCAGTTGACCTGAGCCACACAGTATCCTCAATAATATCAGTCATGGGAAAATTTTGTCCTGTAAGAACATCTGGACCTCTTTGTGCAATTTGAAAAGCCTTGAAAGCACCTTTCCTCTTGAAAGCCACCTGAAAGCCAGTATGAAGTCACTGTCCCCACTGTTCCCTGTCACTCATTCCCTTGCAGACCACACTGAATAAGCGAGAATTCATTGGTCTGGCCTTAAGTTTTCAGTTTTCAAAGCAGGCTCCAGCTCAGATCTTCAGGTCATCAGGCATCTTCTTCACTGCCAGTGCCTCACGATGGTTGCTGCAGTGAGTCCAGTGCATCTCAGGTGCTACCTCTTAGAATGCGAGCTGCAACTCCACTGTGATGACCTGTCATAGCCCTCGCGCCATCTGTGCACACTTCCACACACTTTTTCCAGTCCAGTCCATTCTCTTGGATAAAAACACATCCAGTACCTAGAATATGTGCTCTGCTGTAGTTCTGGTCTCAAGTGACTGACAGAACATAAAGTCCTACTGAACTGAACCATAATTTTCATATCTGACAAACCAATAAATTGGCCATACCTGTGACATCTGTCTTGTCATGCTGGACGAATTGGACGATTGAGAGGCTAGCAAGATCTTTTAAGCAAGCAGCTTCAGAGTTTGTTGTTCTCTTGTGCTCCGCATCACACCACACAATAACGCTGGATAAAAACAAATAAATAAAAACTTGCGTGCCGTTGTATTTTACGCAGGACTGGCGGGACCTTTATTCTGTTGGTTTATTTTGATTGGCGAAACTGTCTTTGTAGTGTAGAAGGAGAGCTAAATGGGTGATTTTGTTGTTGTTGTTTTTTGCCCCTCTGCTCCGCTGAGTGTGTTCTTAAAGGGAACCTTCACCCATTTGCATTAAGCTTTGTATCTTTAGAAACCCAGTCATATTTCTGAATGGTCATGGTTTATTCCCTTATTTTCCCCTGAGATGGGAGAAATAAGGATTTAAGTGTTTTACTGCCTGGTTATTATGACGTAAAAATCATCATTTTGCGTCATAATAAGCAGGAAGTCATATTTCATTAAAATGTGTAGAGACTACAAACATTTGCTCATTATTATTCAAGGTGTGGGACCCACTCACCCTACAGCCAATGTAACATTAACAGGGTTTGTTGTTGGGGTTTTGTTGTTGATATTGAGTAGGGTTGGTATCGGTTGGGTTTTATCCGATACCAGTACCTGACTCGGTATTTTTAAATCGGTTCGGTGCCTAAACGGTTCTTGAAACGGTACTTAAGAAAACGAAATCGCACACACTTTGTCAAAAAAAATAATAATACCCCTTTATTTACAGGGCCAAACTGGACACAATATTAACTTACAATAAAAATACAAGTAACATATGGTAATAATAAATAAACCAATGTAAAATAAAAGTTCATATTTACATAATATCAAATAAAACAATATTATATCAAACCAATATTATATCAAACAATGTAATTATACTGGAGATTAATAGAGATTACTACCAGGGTAATATAATATCGACATGGCTACAGGTTCCCATGTTTTGTCTGCTTTAACTAGTCATGTAAGTTATTTTGTCATTTACTAGTTAAGCTCTTAGCCAGTTTGATATTTTGTTCCCACTGCGTCTTATGTGCAGCTTTGAGTAAACATATGAAAGAGAACGTCTCTGTGCAACCCATGTTCTCTGAATAGGGAACGAGACGCTGCGTTCGCTGCCAAATATCTCGCACTGCTTTTCGGCAGAGAACTCTGAGGAGCAGATGATGCGCGCGCTAATATAATATGACGACGTGAGCGTCAAGGCGGCGCAAATGTTGATTCTATATCCATAGACAATCGTTATTCTGACACGTAATTGTACATTTCGCGTGTGTTTAATCTCCTCGCTATCAGCTGACGTTCTGGGAGTCTCCCGCATATTGATAACGGCTCCCGGATGATTCGCAAATTAGTTCAAATCTCCCAGAATCTAGTGCGAGCGAGCAAGCGCGCGTGCGAGACAGATCAGACAGTGCTTCAATAAACCATATAGCGTGCACACGTCGGAGAGGGAGACAGCGAGAGACTGTGTGTGTGCGCCTCATGCCACCGCATGCCATACTCAGGCATCGAAATCAGGCACCGAAATTTTCATTCTTATTCAGTCTGGTTACTACCGTTTACGTCAGAACCGGTTCCTGATTAGAACCGAGTTTCGGTACCTAACCCTAATATTGAGTACTGTGAAATGTCACTGGTTTTAATATCAACTACTGAAATGATTCCCCCTAAAACTACAATCACCATTTTCACTTATTTTTAGGTCTTGCTAGTTTAACACTCAAGTGGTTTCAAGCCATTCAATTGCAAGACGATGTGAATGAGTACTCAGTGAGGAACTCACACGCTCTTCATGTGATAGATCGTTTCTCACACCAGAAGCACGCACACAGAAAACCGCCTCTGCCGATTACTGAATTGAGTTCTCTTTTGCGCCTTTTTGAGAAAATACTCACAAAATTGTAAAAGTAAAAACAGTCTAAAGTGAAGATATAGGGAACGTAAGTAAATATGTACCGATTTCAACTGTACTGCTCTCCTGAAAGACTGATCATTATATAATTTTATTAAAGGGGGGTTGACTGTGATTTCACTTTTTTCATTTTAAATAGTGTGTAATGTTGCTGTTGGTGCATGAACAGTATCTGCAAAGTTGCAGCGCTGAAAGTTCAGTGTAAGCAGAGATATTGTCTTTTAAAAATCAGGAAGTAAAATTGCCTAACAAAATCGACTTCGATTGGGACTACAGCTGGGTTATGGTACGTCACTAACCCACACATTTGCATCAACCCCTCCCTCGAAATATGCAGGAAAGGTCATGCGCATATTTATGCGGTTCGAGTGAGTTGTGTTCACCCAGCTGTCAGGTCTTCTGTGTTTCGGGCTTCCCACGGACGCTATACTTCGACAACAATGGATACAATTTGTGTTTGATTATATTCCTTAAAATGACGATTCGTAATCTAGCTCTCTGTGCTGCGCATTTATGGAAGACAGCTTCCAGAATCTCTATCGAATTCAACACTGGGATTCAACAAGAAACTGTAACTAAAACATGAAGCAGTTCCAACTTTAAAACCAGTTGTTGGGCCACAACCTGTAAGTAGGCGATACTTAATCATTTTAAATGTATTTGCATGTATAGCCTAATTTCCGATGTAGCGTTGTGTTTTATTTTTATTTTTTTTTAAATGCCAGCGCTGGCTTTGTAGGCTTAATGGGCTAGATAGGCTATTTTGTGTCTACGACAAACGCGTACAAACATTATGGACCTGAATTTTGTATAAGTACTCAATGTTGTAAATGTATTTTTCATGTATATATGCTTTATGACCATTTTCGAATTTCTATCAAGAACGTAAACTTGCCACGCTGTTTGTGTTTAACATTAGTAGCCAGTCAGTTGCTATCGTTGCCAGTCAGATGCTATTGTGTAAAACAAACGTGTATATGGTTAAAAAATGTAGCAAATTATCATTCAGAAACCTTTATTAAGAGCCGTGTGTGGTGAGGTTGATTCGGATTCTGCCTCACTGATACTGCAGTCTCGAACATCATTATTTACGTGCTATCCACCGTCTATGGGATCCACCTTTGGCATGCCCGTGTCGCCCGTAAAGGTCATGGGCGTTAACCTTCCGGAACAACGTGAGCGACAGTTTAGCCAATCACAACACACCCGGCACAAGCGAACCAATCTGAGCCCACTGAGGGAGTGTTTTCATAGACTCAGGAAGTGAACCGCTCGTCAGGGGACAGAGGAGAGCGCGGCTTACAATAAAGGTGAAATTTATGAAAAATAAGACTTTTAAAAAAAGAAAAACCACGGATACATGTTATATTGCACCCGATAAACATAATCATGCAAAGAAAAAAAGCAGTCAACCCCCCGTTTAAATGTTTATATTGATTTGGTACAATTTCATTTGGTACAAAGTGCCGGTATTCTACTTTCAACTTACAATAGTAATGTGGTGATGCCGTTTAAAGAGGCAATGGTCTCTTGCTACACATTCTCACTGAGGGCTAGGCTCCCCAGAGGATGAAATCCTAGAATCCTTGTGTGACAACCCCAATCTGTGGCCACTTCTATCACATAAGATCCCTGAAAAGGGGGCAAAATCCAACTGCAGAAGTCAATCATAAGACTCTACCTCCTCCTCTCTCCCTCTGTTCATGGAAATAATCATGGTGGTTTATGGCACACTCAGACACACAAAAGACTCTGACTGAATTTATGGTTTCACATGTAGGAGAGCTCACCAGCTTGACTGATCTCAGTGACTTTATGAGTGTGTGTGTGATACAAAATAATTAGGACATTCTGTCTTTCAGCGCTGTGTCCTAGATGTGTGCATGCCAAACGTGGCATTATGCAATGCATCTAAACATGCATATTTAATCATATGGATCATAAAACACTCACCTCAAACACAAACCGTTCTGTATGTGAAGACTTCGGTTCTCTTCTCTGTATGTGAAGACTTGTTTTGAGAATCTCAACTTTTTTTCAGTACAGACGAGCTGTCAGTTCAGAACACCTCTGAATGGAAATTAAGCCAGCTCATTATATATTCATGGGCATCACATTTTCATTGGCTTGGCAGAATAATCTTTCAGGATTTCTTTTCAGTTGTGTTTGCTCTGGTTTTATTGTCAATATCAGAAAGCCATTTCTTTCCATTCAATGGAGAAACATTTCATGGATGAAATGGGAATGTGTTTGCATCACAGATGTTTATGGAGATTGCTTGCTTTTATAATATTCACACTGCGCCTCTGTTATTATTTTTAAAGTTACTTTGAGACTTTCACACTACCATACAGCTCCAATTTTATAGTGTTTTGGAACCAACATTAAAAATGACTTCAAGCCATCTGTATACTATTACACGTCTATATATTTATACACTGTCAGAAAAAAAGCGGTCACTCGTACACTACCCTTTACATATTTTTCTTTACACAGGAAGCTTTATGCACACATAATATCGCACACTTTTGGTACAATATGTACCAATATGTCTCAGGTACTAATATGCTCTTTAGGTACAAAAGTGTACCTACCGCCCTGGGCTATGTACGTTTTCTAAAGCCCCTTTCACACAGAGCGTTGTGTCCCAGAAAATCTGCCATAGAATTGCTAGAGTGCAGAGGACACAAACATGTCCTGGGATTTATCATGGATTGATCCTGGAATGGAGACTTAGTAACATTGCTGGGATCAGTCCAGTAAAGCTTTCTGTGTGAACAAAGGGAGGACCAATGGCGTAAAGGCCGTGTCTTGATTAGATGTGTTGTCGCAATAACATAGTTTATCGTGTCGACTTCATTTCATGAATCACAATGGCTACGTTTCATGCAGCCAATAACTCGTCTCAAACCGCACATTAGCAATAACCCTGTCACGAACGGCCATGTGAAACACCGGCCAAAAACCTGAATATGCTCATATCCCGTATTTTAAAAACCGGGATATTATATCCTGGCATACTCTTTTCTAACCCGAATTTTTTGACATGTAAACGCGTTTCGGCATATCCCCATAGTGATTTGTGTTCTGCGCATGTTCTGTTCGCAAGGAATCTTGGTCTTTTGAGTGAGAAACTTCTCGGCGCATGCAAAAATCCGCGTGTAGTATCGGAAGTAAACATGGCGAGACGCAGCACAGCATACTTTTGGAGCGAGGTCAGTAACGTTACCTAACCTGGCCCTAGCCAGATGAATGTCGTTCCGCTTAGCTCCTCCTAGCTTCACTCACATCCATCTCGAACCTCTTCCATTGAGAGTGATTTCTCCAACCAACTTTATGGTTTAGCCAATCAGGACGCAGGGTGGGAGTTTCATAGATGTGATGTAGTGACAAAGTGACTGATGATTGTTCAGAAAGCGGTTCCTCTTCTGCTTTATTGCCATCCTCTGAAATTTGCCAGAGCATCTTCAGAGTCTGCTGATCAAGCGAACGCACTCGACTGCATATCCGACATGATCTTACCTGAACTTGTAACAATGTTAAACCGAGTTCTGTAAGTCGTTCGTCTAAAGAGGGCTTGTAGTCGTTCGTCGGCTGTTCTGTTTTGTTTTTTCCTGCGTCGCTCTCATCAGAGTCACGGGTTGGCTTCGGTGTGAGTGGTTGAAATAGCACGTCGATAAAGATGACAGACAAGTGGCTTATCCAATCATATGCATGGATTTTTGATAAGGCCTAGCCTTCTGAAACGCCATTTCAATGGATCGGTTCCAGATGGATGATGAGTGGAGCTAGGCGGAGCGAAATTCATCTGGCTAGGGCCAGGTTAAACATTACCAGCATCAAAGCGCAAACAAAGGTGATCTCGATCTGCCTCAAACTATTTATTATCCGCATGCTGCTGTTGTTGTTGTTGTTGTTGTCTTTGGATACAGGAAGAAGAATCGGAAATGACGCATATTGTGTCTTAAGGTTGCATATTGTGTCTTAAGGGGAATCGCTAACTGCGCGTCGCCGTTTACATCAAGATATTGCAATTCCATGTATACAGGAGAAACTCTCTCTGCTCTCGCATGTAAACGGGTTATTCCTAATGTTTCCTGAAACCCGAACAATGACCTTAACCCAACCATAACCCGAAAATTGGCTGCATGTAAACGCAGTCAGTGTAGATAGTCCAGGCCTGGTCCTATCTTATCCTTCACTGTCGTCAGTCATTTTTATCCTCCTGTAGCTCCTCCGTGATAGACACAAGGCATTGTTGTGCTCATTAGCAATCGCATGACCAGCCTCACGCTCTCTCAGCCTGCCCTACTTTTATTTAATCAGATACTATCATCACAGGAAATGTAATTCGTTTTGAAAACAGTCCAAACTCTTAATATATGTATAAGCATCCTAATTTCGAATTACTTTATCTTTGAAATAATTACACCAAAACTGTAGGCTTAATATTAAAATGAGGACTTATCATCTAAAGTTCTTATCATATGTGTTACATCTCCATAAATGCATGCTGGAAACAACATGGAAAATATAATCTATAACTCTTTCTAGTCTGTAAATAATTATTTATAAAAAAACATTGATACAGTGCTACACATTCACAAAATGATCCTCATTGTTCAGACAATAGCATATAAAAAAGTCAGCCACTGATATTATATATAACCCTTTGATTTTCACTTAGACCTGCTGAGCGAGAGCAAATCACTGAGTTTAATGAGTCTTGTCACCTAATCAGGCCGCTGCAGGACGTGATTATATATGATCACAGAGAGCGTTTTTTTTTTTTTTTTTTTTTTTTGGGGGGGGGGATTTAGCATGTTTATCAGGTGCTTCATACCCCTCAAAAATATTTGCTATCACTTGTAATAAATATACTACATGAAAGTGAATTTTGGGTGCAGGCGAGAGAAGGAAGTTAAGTAAAAAGAAGTTGAAATACACTGGAAAGATACAGTATCTATATTAAATATGATTAAGCATGCATGAAACTCAGAAAACACCTTTTTATATTGAATATCTGCATTGAAAAATCTTACATTTCATTCTCTCACAGAGATACTGTGAGTTTGCTTTGTTTACTGCTTGAACATGCCTGAATAAATCAGTGTGTGTCATCCAGTGCAGCCTGAAGTGGCTGTGGTGTTTAAGAGGGGATTACAAATCAATGCTTCTCCTGAGCTAGTTCACTGTCAATAGTCTGATATGTTATCAACACCCCTAACACTCAGTGCAGTACATGAACTCCTAGTAAAACATCACATAAAAACAGCATCTAGATGTTCATGATCAAATTGGACTGTTTCCATTGATTTGAGTTGGGTCAGCTTGTAACAGTATATATTTTTGCAAACATGATAGAAACAAAAATGGATTCACATCACGTAAAAATCTGATAGGACCTATATCCCTTTCTACAGCCAACGGTGGGTTTACAAGCACCCACACATAATGTTGACAGTGTAATAAATTCAAGAGTATTGACCTGGTCCGGGTGCCAAATTTTTACTCATTTACTTTTTACCCATTTTCTCTGTAAAATAAATTTAATAAGGTGCAAGGCATTGCTAGAGGGCATTAAAGTCTGCATGTCTATGGTTATTGTTAATTGCATTAGAGGTCAGATTTCTATACAAAAGCCCTAAATAAATGACTTTTATTAGGGTTATTAGAGTGTTGTTGAACAGCCTTTCAAATCTTTCTGTATATGTACTGTATATTTGTAGTTGCAACCCAAAATACCACTACATGTGATTGATGCACTGTGACATTGAAATAAACTGAACTTAATTCATTTTATATATTTTTATCATTAAATGAATAAATTAATGAATTGACTACTACAGTAATGGAACCACTAACTGATATTTTAGCCATAACATTAGCGGAAAGATCTAAATATGTAATGAAGTTGCACTTGGAAGCACAACAAGAAAATTAGCTTTAATTACAGTGTTCGATGAAGGTCAAAGTAAAATGCAATACTGCAGTCACAGACATTCCTATCTGGGGATATGGATTTCTCAGAGAACTGTCGGGTTAGCTGAAAAACATTGGGCAATTTGCATTTAATTTCTACAGAGGTTGTGCAAGCCAAACACTGACATGTTGGATTCAAGTAAAGTATGTCTGAGACATAAATTGACATGACCTTTTCAGGGAAAACTATTTCTGTTTGAATAGTTTAGTGTGAAGAGATATACAACAAAAAGTCATATGACAAAAAAAAAGGGAAATAGTAAATAAATGAAATTATTGCTATATCAGATTTTTCATCAAATTTAATTTGGTTAAAATACATTCAATCATTTTTTAAATGTTGTCAACATTTGAAACTCTCATTATAGTCATGCTTGTAGCTGGTCCACAATTTTAAACATGTGAAAGTAGGGCTGCAACGATTAGTCGACATTGTTGACAAATATCTTTGTTGTCGAGTAGTCGTTTGATCTCACGTGACCTAATGTAAGGGCCTGCAATATCGCGATTTGACCGCTACGGCGCTTTGGCGCTAGAGTGTAATGCAGCCCTTTATAAATGCAATTGCGGTAAAAGAAAAAACAGCGCGAATTAGGACAGAGTGCAAACGAATCCGAACTAGCAAGGTTTGGCAAAGTTTTACAAAACTTAGAATCAACAATGCTGTCATGTGCAATACATGCAAGGCAGAACTTGCTTTTCATGGGAGCACAACATGCATTGGAGCACTTAAAGAGGAAACATCCGGGCAAAAGAGGAGCCGGTGAATCGAGTGTTCTCCAGCTGGAGCTAACTAAACTAACGTTTGTGGTTAATCTCTTTTTTAGATCATGCAATACTACTAATAGTAATAATATCATCAATAATAATATAATTACAGTAATGTGATGATTTATTTTGCATAGAATATAGCTTGATTGAGCTTAGGAGTCAGGGCTGTTTTTATATTTGTAACACTATTATAGTCTATTACTTGCCTGTGTTTTGTTCCATAATCATGAAGACTTACAAAAGGAGATGTTAGGAATAATATCATGGCAGTTACTTTTTCTTTTTATACAGTAAATTAAAAGGTAAATGAGAACGTTTGTCAGCTCAATTCTCATGTAAAACAAACAAAAAAACTATTGTAATTTTATATCTATAATAATGGTTTGCAGATAAATATTTTACCCTTTTTGTGTCCTGAAGTAATGACCCTTTTTCTGTTTCAGTTCTATCAAAAGCAGTGGGCTTATTAAACAATGCTTAGAGAGCATTTGTGTGTGATTTGAGTTAAACTTAAAGAGAATGACCTGTTTAGTTGGCTCTAAGTTCATTAAAACCACTATTTCAAAAGCTGAACTGATTTTCTTTTTTCATATTATAGTAATGAACTCAATGTTTAACTAATTGGAAAAGCTGAATAATTGTTCCAAACTTAATGATTAGCTGGGAAAAAATCAATTAGTCGATTAATCGTTCTAATAATCGTTAGATTAATCGATTATCAAAATAATCGTTTGTTGCAGCCCTAGTGTGAAGGCTCTTGGATTTGGTCTGCTCAAGGTCTGTTCTCTCATGGAAGGTTTTCCTTTTAAAAGTCAAAATGTCTTGTCATTTTCCCTCAGGACCCTCTTATCTTAATCATGGAATATGTTTCTTTTCGTTTCTTGAGAGCAGAGGTTATTTTAAAGATAGTTCTGTGGCGGTTGCTTAACTTAAGACATCAGGTGTGAATGCTCAGGAGATGATCTTAGTTTGGATACTGACACTTAGCCTCAATCCCAATTCACCCCTTGGCCCTACCCCTCCGTTTTGCGCGTTCACGTCTAGGGGTAGGTTGTCCCGAGGGTAGGGAGAAGGGGTAGGGCTACATAGGCTTCGAAACAAAGATTTTTCAGATGCACACTCTAAACGGATTGCTACGAGGAAGTTCACAGAATGCATCGCAAATCACCGGCGAGATGGCATCGCAAACGGTTAAACATTTACATTTCAGCGCCAGATGACACCACCATGCACTTTATTTACTCTTATAATAATACTATAGTCGTTTAAATTAAGGAGAAATCCTGTAAAAATGGCAGAGCCTTCGCCGACGACTGATGATGTATCGGGTTCATGAAGGGTTGTTCCATTTCGTAGGGGAATATTTCAACCCTTGGCCCTTGTAACTTTGTCAATGGGTACACTCGAAAACAAGGGGTAGGGCCAGAGGGGTGAATTGGGATTGAGCCTTAATCCCAAAGAAAAATGACAGTTTGTGTAAAAGCCTGAAAGTTACATGAAAAGACACCTTTTAATCTGGGCCCTGTCACAAATGGCACCTTAAATGGCCTTCATCTGAGTCTGAGACTTAACGAACAAGTGGACGTGGCAGCCATTGTAAGTCCACAAACTGAAAGTCCACAAAACTAAACTTTCAGAATGTAGAAAAAAAAATGTAGACTTAAATGCAAAACGACTCAAAAACTTTGTTACGTACATAAAAATGCCTGTTCGGTTATCAAACACTTGGCCTGCCAAGTCAAGATAAAACAAGATAAGTACGATTAGTCACAAAAGCAGAAGTATCACAAAAAGCAGAAAGAAAAATCAGATTAGTCACTAAAAGCAGAAGTACTCGCATTTCAATTTGCAAAGGTTGGCCAAAGCTGTTGCCCTGTGGATCCTTGCGAATAATCCTGATGTTAGAACAAGATTTTTAACAGCATTCCTGATTATTTTAAGTCTGAACTCAACAGATTGAGTGGCCCACTTAAAAGTAATAATAATAATAATAACGGTACTGAATTTGCAGTTAACAACTATATTTAACACAAGAGCAAACCTGCAGCCTGTGTGAAAAAAAGAACTGTTATGCCTGCAAAGCGGGCATTTCTTAAAGGTACAGCAAAAAAAGAGATTGTCTCTGGAAGAGTGTAATAATAAAAACTATAACCCTTTTAAAGTTCTCCATGCACACTGTAAATTTCATAACCAAGTAAAGCCCTCCTGGCCTATCCATCAAATTTTGATTGCAATGTGTTTGTGTTTCTATCCATTTCTCCAGATTTTTATATTTGAGAATAACATCTACTACCGGGCCACTGTGGAGAACAGATCCATCCGTCTTGTTTCTACTGGGAAAGAGGGTGTGATTTTCAACGGCCTGAGCGACTGGCTCTATGAAGGTATGAAAGATTTTTTGCCTTGCAAAACTAAACGTGATTTTCTAGATGAGGCTTTGTCAAGACAAGTACTTGCCTGACCAAACCAATAGAAAAAAATCGTATTATTGAGCCTTGACAACTAAGATGAACTTAGCGTCTTTTGCATCTTTAAAGAGTATTGGGTATTGTACCCAAATTCAAAATCAGGGATAAAGGAGGCGGGAACCAGCAAATGGTCAACAAAGTTTACTCACAAAATAAATAGAAACAACAAAAAGAGATGAGCAGCAGTGGCCTTTCTGCCGACTGCTGTGTAAAACATAATAAAACAACGTCGCAGGGCTGGTCCTCTCTCACCCTTCAATGGTGAAAGATGATTTTCTAAGCATTGTCAAAGAATCGATAGCCAATAATGTCCCTGAATGCACCGCTATCTTGGACAGGACTCTGTGGTTGTGGATTTTCACCCTGTGTGATGTGAGTCTCCCATTTAAACTTTAATCTGAGCTCATATTGCAGTGACTGACCCTTGCCATGAGTTTATGAGGTGCTGAAGGTCTCGAAATTGACACTTTTTATTTATTGAAAGGGTTGAATGTATTAAATAGTGCAGAGACTCATCCTGGCCTATTTCTGTTGCTCCTGATCTCATTCCCTCTGCTTCGGTTCAACAGTATGAATGATTTATCCTTCTTATTCATCTACAGTATTTGCATTTTTTAGTTTTTAGATATTGATTTTGCAGCGCATGCATCTTCCCTGATTGGATGATTCATATTTGAAGTCATTTTTAAAAACTCAATAATCACACACCTGTGACGTCATTTGAATTGTACATTAATTTGCCAAGTAGCTTGGGAACCCTAAAAAGCCTACAGGTACAGATTATCTTTTGGTGTGTACCCAGCATTATATACACGCGTCCGGTTTGCACCAGTCTCCAGTTTGCCTGGCCGTGAAACCACAGTTATATATTATCATTACATAATGTTTCATATAACTCATTTATTACAGTACAGAAACAGGTCTTTAAGTTAAAATCCACAACAAATCTTTGTATTCAACCAACATATCCTTGTGAAAAGAATTAACCATTAACTCCTGTAATTTCAAATCAATTAAATCTTTTCATTATTTAAAGTGATTGAATCTCTTTGCAGACTTTGGATTAAATCACTCCATTCAAATGGTTTAGTTTTATGTCGCTTTTATCAACCTTTTTAGATGTTTTAAGTTTTGGTTACCATCGAACACGGAATATGCGTCAGAAATTAATTTAGAGTGTGTTCAGATTTACAAAAATCATCTTTGATGTGGAAAAGTACTCAGTGCCACATAAACATCACAGGTTTCATTAAAATCTCCATTTTTTCCCTCTCTGTTGTATTTGACGTCATGAGTAAAGGGAGTCTGGCCAGGGGCTATTGAGAATGCTAAAACAAAGCTTTCTGTAACTATTAACGGTTACAATTTTGAATGCTTAACAAGCTTGAACGAAAGAGATGAGCAAGCAAGTTTTTTTGGGCATCCACATGCCGTACCGCACAGACTCGTCCCACTCTGGTGTAGACGGCTTTGTTTCCACCCTCCATGTTGGCCACTCGTTCCGTGAAGAAGTAGTAGACCTTGATCGTCAGCAGGATCGTCATTGTCAGGGATCACCTGCTGAACCCACGAACTTGGGTTCTATACGTGAAAAAACAAGTACAAAAATATATGGTTAGAATTACACAGAAACATACTGTAAACAGCCATTCAAAAGTTTAAAATTATTTTTAAATATTTTTGTGAGTAATTTATTTAATTAAAAATACAGTAAAAACATAAAACAAAGTATAAATTGCAAGAATATTTCACAATATTACTATTGTAATATATGCCAGAATGTAATTTATTCCTGTGATGCAAAGGTGAATTTCCAGCATCTTCAGTGTCACATGATTCTACAGAAATCATGTTAATATTTATATGCTAATATGCTAATTTGTGAAGAAACATGTGTTAATTATACTACTTGTAAAAACAGTAGTGCTAATAAATAATTATTTTGTCGAAACCGTGATATTTTTACTTTCAGGATTCTTTGGTGAAAAGAAAGTTCAATGAACAACATTTTATTTGAAATATTTGGTAAATGTAAGGATCCACTGGAGGCAAGTTGTAGCGAGAGAACCCAAGAGCAGTTTGTTCAAAATAACACATAAGACCAAAAGATAAAAACAGAAGCGTGACATGGCATGATACAACAAACTATGGGCTAGAGTTGGAGCTTATTGAGATGGAAAAACAGTTAATTTTAGTGAAATTACAAAAATTAAAAGGCAGAAAATGGAGAAGACGTCGGAGGAGTGGTACGCTCGGAAATGCGTGAGATGGTAAGCGCAGAAATACATAGGAGGAAATGCGATGCTACCAAGCCGACCAATCACAGATCTTGCGGTACGCGTCGTCGCGACGTGTAGTTACATTTTTGAGGAGGTGCGTGTCAGGCTCCAGGCGAAGGGTACGCGTATGGTACGCGTCTGTGCGTATGCTACACCGTACCTACTGCCGCGCACCCTATGCAGAAGTATAAATTGGCCTAAACTACACGTCGCGCGATGCAGACCGCAAGATCTGTGATTGGTCGGCTTGGTAGCATCGCATTTCCCTCCTACGCATTTCCACACGTACCATCTCACGCATTTCGCACGTCCCTCCTCGACATCTTCTCTCATTTCTGCCTTTTAGTTTTAGTAATTTCACTAAAATTAACTGTTTTTCCACCTCAATAAGCTCCAACTCCAACATGATCTGCTCTCTTTCAGTCGCCATTGCTTGTAGTAACCTAGCCGCCAGGAATCTAAACAACATTAAAACCCCTCTGCCGCCAACTAGCGTTTCGGAGCAGTACTGAAGAGCAACCAAGACCTGAATGCAGAAGTATAAATGCTCACAACGGCGACTACGGCGTACACTCGACGCAGAAGTATAAATTGGCCTTTACATTTTTGAGGAGGTGCGCGTAAGGCTACGGCAAAGGGTACGTGGTATGGTGCACGTCTGTGCGTATGCTACGCCATGTCCTACTGCGCGCACCCTACGCACGCAAGTATAAATTGGCCTTTAAAACACACAGAAAACAGTGACAGGATAAGGGACACCTGCTAAACAATGTACAGACGATTAACCAATGACAAGACACATGGCAGGATCACATGACAAACAGGGAATCACATGACATGAACAAAACCAAAACGTGGCAGAGACAAGACCAAATCGTGACAGTAACATTGTCTTGCTGAATAAAACTACTTATTCATTTTATTTTTTAATCTATCTCTAGCCGCAAACTTTCGAATGGTATAACGGTTCCCACCAAAACATTAAGCATAACAAAATGTTTTCCACTGATAATAATAAGAAATGTTTTGGATTTTTTTTAGCAGCAAAACAGCATATTAGAACGCATTTCTAAAGGATGATGTGACACTGAAGTATTGGAGTAATGATGCTGAAAATTCAGCTTTGACATTAGGAACAAATTACATTTTAAAATAGAAAACAATATGCCTAACTTTAAATTGTTATAATATTCCACAATGTCACTGTATATTTGCTCTAAATAAATGAATGCATTAGTTGTTTGCCCTATGTATTCCAATATGAATAAATCCACTAACGTATTATGCAGTGTGATCTGCATGTCGGCATTGTGCAGCGGGTGTGAGTGGGATTAGATCTTCAGTGCTCCGTGTGTCAGAAGCGAGAACACTCAACTCCAGTTAACACCATTCAAAACATGAACAGACCTCAACTTAAGACTATCGAGTGAACACAGAAAACGTTTAAGTCTCCATGGTTTTGTGCTCTGTATTAAGCACTTGTATGTTACTGAGCAAGATGACCTCAGGATGTGATGGTATTTGACCGGGTTTAATAATGTCTGAATGGATGTGAATAGGTCTCACAGAGATGGATGGTATGTCAAACACCTCGCTCTTGTCTCGATCTGTCTGTATGATTAATGCATCACAGCACGGGGTCTGAATCACCTGTGAGTGTGAGACGACACTTTATTCTTAGCACAGACTCATCATCTGTCTGAGTATGCACGCAAGAATGCACAATCTTCGGAATTAATACTAGCATACTTATTTCTGCATACTGTACAAACAGTATATGAAACAGAATCTATATGCAAAAATATGTTTTCATAGTGCATTGCATGTTCAATTCAGCAAGTATCATCCAGTTATTATATAGAACATTTTGCATTTTATCAAATATAGAAAAAAAAAAATAAAAGAGTCAATATTTACTTATGTTTATGAATGTTTTCAATTAGTTATAATATAAGGGTAAAGAAGAGCGTGAAAAAAACTGTATAATACTATATAGTATATGGTAAAATCACTATACGTTGCTAACATAGGCTGTTTGTGCATTGCAAGCCCAAAGTGCCATCTCAATGATGTATTTATCTGCATTGTACAAAAGCTTCATTCATACATGAAACTATCTGTACCTAAATGCACATTCTGGCAACTGATGAAGAAAAAGCATGTATGCCATCTCAGAACAGTATACATAAAAAAGAGTAAAAAATAGTAGTCGTAGCAGTATGTAGTACTCCAATATTTTGGCATGGAGCTGATGTGCTAACTGCACCCACGATGAGGGCGCAAGCTTTGCTACAGTGATACGCATGGTAAAAGCATCACCTTCATTGGGCTCAGTGGTAGCGTTCTGGGCTGAAGGCCAGAGCTCCCGTATGGCTGAATGAGGAGATATACAGCAAAGAGAAACATAAAACTAGCTCTCAGCAGGATGCCACAGGCCTCTCGAAACCACACACATGGCAGCCTGTACATCACTCTTCGTTATTTAGGTATCCAGCAGCTATAAATTAGTTTCCATTGTTTTGTGGCAGTAAAAAGTTGTTTTGTTTCCTTTTTTTTCTACAAATTTTAAGGAAATGAACAGATTTACAATAAAAAAATGCATTACCAGTTTATATACAGTGCTTAGCATAAGTCACCCATGCTAAAGTTGACTAAAAAGAGGAATAAAAATCATCTTTTGAAAATTGATTTTAATACCTTCATTAAAAATCCAACCTTTAAGGACACCAATTTTCTTTGTAAATGAATAATGTATTGTAAATAAATAAATATTCTTTCTGAAAATACAGGGGGCATAATTAAGGACACCCCTATGTTAAATTCCCATAGAGTGGGGCAGATTTCTATTTTTAAAGGCCAGTTATTTAATGGATCCAGGATATTATACATCCTGATAAAGTCACCTTGGCCTTTGGAATTAAAATATCCCCACATCATCACACACCCTTCACCATACCTAGAGATTGTCATGGTTTTATTTTAGTTAGCCTAATAGCTGGTTTGATTTGCATTGAGAGATTATCTTATGGAAAGTATTCCAAAGCCAATTTCTAGATTTTAATTAATTCAATTAATTAATCAATTTCCAAAAGATGTTATTTTATTCCTTTTAGTCAACTGTGCATGGGTGTATTCACTTATGCTAAGAACTTAGAACCTAGCTTTAATATCATTTATTTTTGTAGTAGATGTAATATCAATAATTTTGTCGTAAATAATACAATAATTACAAATGAAATTAAAAGTATGTCAAACTGATTAATCAGGGATTAATCAGTTATTACTTAAAAGTTTGTGTTTATATAATAGATGCACATCCAGGGCACAAAGCTAATGCCAGCTTCATAATGTATGATTTCTGCAATCCTATAAGATCATAACAAATCACACTGTACGACAAACCTAATAAACTCGGGACTGTACGATGATGACACTTACTGAATCGTATGCTAAGATGCAAGTTCAGTATAGAATAGTATTAATAAATCATCATCAGCAAGCGCTAGTGGTAAACAAATAGAGCTAGATGAATCACACTTTGACAATTGTGGATTTTATGTGTTAAAGAGAGGAGGAAGTGAAAGGGGAGAAAATGGACACGCTCATGGCTAGGGAAAAGAGGCAAACATAGCATGTCAATTTTGTAAATGGAACTTGAGGTAATGAGGTTTAAGTAATAGTGCCATATCGCATTGATCAATACTTCCATTTAATGTTGCACTTTTATAGGCTGCTCAGTAGGCCTAGGTCACAGCAAACAGACTGTGAGGTGATCATGCTAAAGTTCTGACACTGTTTTGGTCGCAAGACCTGACAATTACCATCGTTGAATCTCTTTCACTGTACAGAACCACCGTTTATGAGCCACGACCACAGAAATCACCACGACTGGTCATATTTCATCTGGGACAGTCCAAAATCCGAGCATAAAAGGATAAAAACCCCTGGTGTATGTAACTATTAAAGGCACAGTATGCACATTCGCCACTGGCGGTTGCATATTCAAAACAATAACAAAGGCATAGCTTGATGACGCAGTGAAGGAGCGTGGAGTGATGGTAGTTGTTGTCTTCACCTCCAGTGCCAATGGAAATCAATTCAACGGGATTCACAAACTCACACTGTATTTAATTACACTGCCATAGACTTGTTAACCAGACTTGTTAAATTACTCAAGCTCTCTCCATCTAAGAAATGCCACACCACTTCTACTCCTTGTTTTATTCCTCCTCTTGTCCCAAACTCTTATTGGGCCATTTGATTAAGAGTTATCTTTGGTGACAGAGTTTGCTGCAAACAATAACAAATAAACGTGGTCCATGACAACTGTGCGGAATAACACACTAGACGCGACAATTACCACTACCACTTTTTTTTCACGAGACTGCAATGGTTTCTATGGCAGTAAAAGCAGAAGATAACACGGACATGACACCATTAACGTGACGCACTTCTTAATTTTAAACATTTACAATTGTTGGAAACATTTGGGATAATGTAAGTACACAAGTTAACAACATATGGTAACGCTTCCTTTTACAGTACAGTACTTACAGTGTACTTACATGTGTACTTACCTGGAAAGTACTGGCTAATATAAGGTACATGGGGGTTAGTACTAGTTATTACCCAGTAATTAGTTACTAAAATAAGTACATAGTATTTACATGGGAAACTGGACTTGTAAAAAGGAAGTGTTACTCAAAATATATAACACTGACCTAGTGGTTTTTGGATATTTTAATAGAAAAAAATCGTACATATTGTGCCTTTTGCTCTTCAAATAATATGTGGCTTGTGTAGGTTAGCAGGTTTCAAAGCTCGTCAACCTGCATATCGTGGTGATGCCGGTCTGACAAAAGAAGTCTTGCTAGTTCTAAAATAAAAATCTTGAGGAAACCAGGCCACCATCATCCAAGCATGTATTTTCAACAGAGATTTCTAAGTTAAGTTTGTGTTTTCTCTCACCATTCAGCTGCTGTTTGTCACCCACTTCAGTCCTAATGAAGCTGTGGTTGCCTGAGACGATACAGAGCGGCATCATTCTCCCAATAATCAGTGTACAGGCCCACAAACAACTCCCCTCCTGTCAATCAAACATGAATAAAAGAGAGAAAAAATAATCAGTATTATGATGAATGAAATCAAGAAAGTCTTGTAGAATTTAATATGTTAAGCTGAAGCACAATAGTTTTGGGAGTCTGTTTGTCGTACATTGAGATACCACTAGGTGGCACTGCAGACAATGGTAAATAACTGCCAGTGTGAGTCATAAATCCTAAGTCAAAAAGTCATGATCTAAAGGGCAATATCAATTTAGCATTTACAAATTCTTTATAAAGTACGCTCCTGATGCTGGGGCCGACTGGGAGAGACTAAATTAAAAGCTCAGCTGAATAAAGTCTGCAGCTGCTGTGAGAAAGGAAGTCATGAAATTCATCTCTAAATCAGATCTCTGTCGCCATGTGATTGAGTGCTTTAAAGGAATCGAGCTGGAGTGTGATATGAAGAGCTTTTGTGCTCAGTGGCCCCTGGCTCAAAATGCACTCCATTTCCTTTCAAAACTCAAGAATACACACATTCTGAAGTCTAGAACATCACGCTGAAAAGGAGAAGGGGGAAGCTACAGATAAATAAAGACATGGCTGTAAATGAAAGGAAAATGAAAGGAGGGCAAAGACAGATACTATTAAAGATTAAGGACTGAAGGAGACTGAAACTGCAAGAATAGATGCATGCTTACGGTGCACAGTTGGATGCCAAAGGGCTGTTGGGATGGAATGGGCATCTTCCTTTGCCACTCTCTATGTGATCAGTACTCCAGCCTGAACTCTTCATCCTGCTGGAACACACACACAAGCACACGTTTACCAACTTATGTCGACTAGTTTGGTCATTTTTACAAAATGCTATAAAAGGTATGTAGGTTATACACACACTATTGTTCAAAAGTCTTGGGGTCAAAATATAAGAAATCTTGTACACATTTATTGTAATATATTTTAAAAATGTATTTTATTTCCTGTGATGGCAAAGCTGAATTTTCATCAGCCATTAACTCCAGTTGCCAGTGTCACATGATCCATCAGAAATCATTATAATATGCTAATTTGGTGATTAAGAAACATTGCTTGTTGAAACTTTATTTATTTATCAAATAGATTTTTTTTATCAAAAATGTATCAATGTACTGCATTTTTTTTCTTTATAAACGTGTAAAAAACTTTTTTTACTGACCCCCAAACCTTTGAATCTCAGTGTATATGTTTCCAAAATATTACATGCTAATTGTTATTAAAATATATAATAATCGTTTTACTAAGCTGGTTTACCAACTCTTGCTGGTTATGTTTGTAAAATCTAGAGGGGCTGCCCAAAGGAAAAAAAAAAAAAGAACAAAAAATATGCTGATAACCAGATGGTATTTTAAGTTTTAATTTTAAGTATTTAAAAAATAATAATAATCCCCACTTAAAATACCATCTGGTTATTTGTATTTATATATATATATATATATATATATATATATATATATATATATATATATATATATATATGAAGAGTTCAGATGCAAAAGCCTCTAAATGCCATTTGAAATTTTCTTCTAAAATGACCATTTTTATCAAGCTTGTATATTAAAGTTCAGCTAATTTCACTTTAAATGACATTTAATAGGTAATCTTCATTGCCATTTAAAGTGAAATTACTGAACTTTAATAAAGCTTGATATATATATATATATATATATATATATATATATATATATATATATATATATATATCTTTTTTTTTTTAAGATGCTCGCATCTTCAGAAGGGTAGACAGCAGAAACCTGACCCTACAGTTCTTAGCATTGCAGCAAGAAGAAGAAAACAACACTGCAAACACATCAGTATTGTTGTATATTACAGTGGCTTCTCATCATAAAAGCACACATGCCTTCACTGCATTTCCTGCAATCTCAGGGAAATATACCATCCAGGGTGAAGCAATGGAGGTTAAAATGAGATTCGAAAGCACACATCTAAGCTCCCTCCTCACATGAAAAGCCCTTTGAAGAATCACTTTGTCTCTACCGTTACTGCAAAGCTCACTTTAACCAGAAGGTGACGATATTTGTGCAACATGTGTGCGCTGAACAGGCGTTCACAAGCTTGATTTATGTTCTCACACCGTGTGATCCTGAAGAAACAAACACCAGACATGTAATACCAGTCCATCCATCATTTCCCGTCTTTAGGTCATTCTTCTACTCTTTCAACAGGAAAACCTTTTCCCAATCATTCGCTCCTCGAACTTCATACAAAACTGTAGTGGAAATAAATCCTAAGCCAAACCCATAATAATAACTTCATATTCATTTAATGAAGCGTTACTGTTACATGGGAGAATCATGGGTATAAATTATAAAGGTTGGCTGTGGACTCTTAAAATAGTCATGATTTTAACAGTAAAAGACTGTAAAAAGGCTACAGTGCAAGACTTTCCGTACTATATATGGCAAATACAGTTTCTGAAAGTAAAAAAGTACAACTCATTGTATAATACACAGTGAAAAACTGTGACATTCCCACAATTCCCTATGTGACACTTCACATTTGATGTATTTTTGTTGAAATAACTGTTTCCTCACAGTTTTCTTGTGTTTTTTTTTCTTCTAATCAGTTATGTACATTAGGGTTTTATGTTACATTTAATGTTGTTAAAATCATGTTTATCAATTATTTTTCATGTGTGTTACCATAATGTTTAATGTTTGAGTGAATGACACTGTGCAGCTTCTTTACATAAGTATTAACTTTCTTGTGTCAAGCTGCTTGTGATGAATGGTGAGTGATCATGTGACTCATAACTGCTGTGATGATTGTTGGTGGTCAATGTATTACAAAAGTACAAAACAAATATCAATTCTTCAATAAATTAAATTAACATTATATCAGATAATGAAATATGGTTTATTACTGTATTGTAAAAAAAGTTCTGTAAAACCAATATTGTTGCTACCGTATTTTTTGACAGTAAAGTTCTGGCAACCACAGCTGATGTTTTTTTAACCGTACCGTGCCTATTACGGTTTTATTTTTTACAGTTGCAGAGGTAGGTCCTTTGTAAATGTACAAATCTTACTTAACAGTCTTGTGATCCCCAGTCCAATAACATCAGCCCTTGTGGCCAACACATGTGGTTGTACGTGTTTAAGCAGATGATGTGCCTGAAGTAACATCCGTGGCATAGATGAAATGAAACAGTTGGAGATTCACATGATAATCAGCACAACTTAAGGCTGATTAAGTCATGCACACACACACAAACTCACAAGCACACCTTGTGGGTGGACACATGGTTCAGATTTGAATGAGGTTTAGCGATCGTGTTTGAGTATAGTTAGGGGGGTTGAAATGTTAGGTGAGAGATGACCTAAAACTGACAAATGCAGAATACCCAAACTTGAGTGATGGTGGAATTACTAGTATGTGAACAAGGTCTGGTCCCAAATCAAGTGAGCTGCCTATGTCTTTAAGCATGACTGTATCCTCCCTATATTGAGGGGGTGTTTACACGACACCGTTTTCAACTCAAGCAGATGTGCTCTAGCCATTCATATACAAGACAACGACATTCAGGGGGACTTAAAATGCAAACTTTTCAAAAAAGGGCCCAAAATGCAATTTTTGGAAACCGATACACTTTGACCTTGTGTAAACTACAAAAACGCGAATTTGGGAAACCGCGCATTACGTGTTCAGTCTATATTCGCCTAGTTTTTCTTTACAAAGTGACATCGTCAACTATTACATAATACAGAATTTATAACAGTTTTCACAGTGTTCCAAGTATATTTTAATCTACCACAAATGCTTGTCGGTACATTCAGCAGTAAACATTCACCATATTTAAAAGAGAATAGAAGTTATTCTGAAATTACATATTAAGAGGTACTACAATATCTCAAAGAAGAACTGAAAAAAAAAAAATAAAGTCATGGGTTTTTTTTTTCCCAGGGAGACCAAGAACTGATCTAATCTAGACGCACCCTAGTGGTAGCAAAAAATATTTCACAGCCAGTGTGGTCTAGCAACTCTCCATAGACGTTTTAGCTGGAAAAACCAAACTTTGGTCAGGCCAATCACATCGTGTATAGAATCGATGGGCGGGCTTAACATAATGACGACAGAGTTGCGACGGTTCACTGCTACTTGAAAGCAAAGAATGGCTACTGCTGGCGAACAGCTGTCTTTCGATTCGGCTTGGACCGCTGACTCTGGATGATATGAACTTAAAGGTTTAGTTCACCCAAAAATGAAAATTATGTCATTAATGACTTACCCTAATGTCGTTCCAAGCCCATAAGACCTCCGTTCATCTTCGGAACACAGTTTAAGATATGTTAGATTTAGTCGGCGAGCTTTCTGTTCCTCCATTGAAAATGTTTGTACCTTATACTGTCCATGTCCATAAAGGCAATACAGACATCATCAAAGTAGTCCATGTGACATGAGTGGGTTAGTTTGAATTTTTTGAAGCATCGAAAATACTTTCTGGTCCAAACATAGCAAAAACAACGACTTTATTCAGCATTGTATTCTCTTCCGGTTCTGTTGTCATTGCTCGTTCACGATTCCAATGACGCTGCTGACGTATTATCTTGTGCGCCCGATTAGGACAATTAGGACATCCGCGACATGCACACTTACAAACCATTTTTAAATAATATTGCAATACCAAAATACAAACAATGTAGAAAAGCTTGAATACAGTGCGCGTCTCCATCAGACGGTAAACGAAGCTCGGGCGCACAAGATAACACGTCAGCAGCGTCATTGGAATCGTGAACGAGCAATGACAACAGAACCAGAAGAGAATAAAAAGCTGAATAAAGTCTTGTTTTTGCTATGTTTGGACCAAAAAGTATTTTCGATGCTTAAAAAAATTCGAACTAACCCACTCCTACTTTGATGATGTCTGTATTGCCTTTATGGACAAGGACAGTATAAGGTACATACATTTTCAATGGAGGAACAGAAAGCTCGCCGACTAAAGTCCAATTTATACTTCTGCGTCGAAAGGGTACGCCGTAGTGTACAACATTGGCTACGCACGTAGGCGGCGCTGTTGTGAGCATTTATACTTCTGTGTTCAGGTCTTGGTTGCTCTGCAGTACTGCTCCAAAACGCTAGTTGGCGGCGGAGGGTTTTAATGTTCCACTGTGTTTAGATTCCTCGCGGCTAGGTTACTACAAGCAATAGCGACTGAAAGAGAGCGGATCATGTTGGAGTTGGAGCTTATTGAGGTGGAAAAACAGTTAATTTTAGTGAAATTACTAAAACTGAAAGGCAGAAATGAGAGAAGACGTCAGAGGAGATGGTACGTGTGGAAATGCGTGAGAAGGTACGTGCGGAAATGCGTAGGAGGAAATGCGATGCTACCAAGCCGACCAATCACAGATCTTGCGTTCCACGTCATCGCGACGTGTAGTTACATTTTTGAGGAGGCGCTCGTCAGGCTATGGTGAACGGTACGTGGTATGAGACGCGTCTGTGCGTATGCTACGCCGTACCTACTGCGCGCACCCCTACGCAAAAGTATAAATTGGCCTTAAATCTAAAATATCTTAAACTGTGTTGCGAAGATGAACGGAGGTCTTACGGGCTTGGAACGACATGAGGGTGAGTCATTAATGACATAATTTTAATTTTTGGGTAAACTAACCCTTTAACCTTTTCTTTGAAACCAGAACAAAGACTACACTTGAGTAATTTTTTTTTTTTTTAAAGATGTGTTTGGAGTTTTGCTGACGATACGGTAAAAGTTTAATATACCAATTTGCTCTGCTGGTGGGAAAACGCATGGGACTCAGTCGTCACCTTCTTCGTTGCTCTGATTGGTGTGTATGAATGCTATACAATTGCGTGCAGAGAAGAATTTGAAAGACAACTGTTTATCCCGCCCCTTCGATTGAGACCTGTCAACGATCTTGATGTAGGTCTGGCATGCCAAGCTAAAGAACTGCTAAAATTGAATGCAATTTACAGTAAGTTGCTTTGCTATAATACATATTCATTTAACTGTGATTAACATGAAAAACATTTATTATGTTATATCAGCCTATATTATGTTTTATTAGGACGCTCAACATGTTTTGAAAAAGAGTTTTGTGTGTTTATTCGCTCCAGATATATTAAGGTATGATGTGGGTGCATTAGTATACAGTAAGTAAGTATGTGTAAAGCCCATGAGAAAACGCAGGGTTTGGTGAAAGAGAAGACAGTGAGATGGAATGGTGTGCTGTGATGTGTCAGGTGATGTGCGTATGGGCGCAAAGGGCCGAAACGGGGCTTATAATCCTGATGGTAGGGAAGGAATGTGTGCCAGGGGCGTTCGCCTGCATGAACGTTTGTATGCTCCCCTCTCTCGGCGCTTCTGGTCTGTGTCTCTCTTGCTTTATCAGTCTTTCTTGTCATCAGCTACATCTGCATCATGTCATTCCCAGCGCTCCAGAGCCGAGTGTGTGTATAATTGTGCAGGTATCTGTATCCATCTTTGTCGTGAATGAATGCAAAGCCCTTGGATGTGCACACATGCATTTGTGCCTCGTATGCATCTCATTAAGTGTTTAGGGTGTAGATGTTCCAGACTGAGGCGTGTGCTGGCAGGCCTGCAGCTCAACGCCGGAGTTATCAGGCACCCTGCTGAAGACTGTCTCCTCTAATTAAACCTTCTCTGATCTCCAGCCTGTGGCTCCCACAACGCCCGTGGCTCTCTCCTTCACCTCTGCCGGAGGGTCAGGGGAGCCAGAACTACTTACTATTCTGATCACTGAACCTGGTTGGGATAAAAAGCAGGAATTCTAGGGACCTATGATTTCCCTGATGTGGAAAACGCAGACAGATTTAAATCCAGTCATTAAAAATGTCATGGATGAATAAATCAAAAGTAGGGTTGTACACACCTAATCAAATTGTGATATAGACGACAGTCTGTGAATATTAAACCAAAAAAAGACTATTTAAATATAGATAGATAGATAGATAGATAGATAGATAGATAGATAGATGAGATAGATAGATAGATAGATAGATAGATAGATAAAAAACTATTTATATATGAAGATAATTGACATCTCTACAGAGTTGCTTTGAAAGTCACTTAAAGGGGCACTATGCAGGAATTCCATTTTTGTCAAACAGCGACCCCTAGAGTCGCTGTGGAGTACTTTTATTTAACATTACTGTCGTAAATACCACTCACGCAGAGTGTGACATGTTACATAGTATACAATAGTACTATGTGTTTAATTTGTTGTTTAATGAGATCTAATATACAGTGGGTACGAAAAGTATTCAGACTTTTTGAAAAAATTTGATTTTTTTGCAAGGCCGTTCACATTTCCAATTAAATGCGACCTTTTGTGATCTCCTGTGTGAACGTGAAATGACCCAGAAGTGACCCGCATGCGCAGAAGAGTACTCAGACGGTCAACAACGTCACTTGTTGTTTGCAGAAGTAGCTAAATGGATGTCTTACAGTGGAGCTCGTTTAGCAATATTAAAGTTATTTTCACAACAGAGCCAGCACACTTACAATCTTCTCATTTAAAGGAGAAAATTAAACAGAGAAGTGTGTGGGTGCGGTGTCGCAGCCAGGAGTGGTGGGATACTGATTTGAGTGGCTTCACTGATACAGAATTCATCAGTAACTTCCGAATGACCAGATCCACCTTCGATTATGTTTGTGAGCACCTCCGATCAACTCGGTCATGGGAAGAGACACATCTGCGGCGGCCCATAACAGTGCAGAAACGCGTTGGAGTTGGAGTGTATTGGCGAGCTACAGGTGCGTGCAATGACGTGCGTGTCGGATTTATGTGACCTGGACCAGAGGATCTTATTTATCACCATCTTGGAGTCCTTCAGGTGTTTTTCAGCAAACTTTGACTGAGGAGAGGCTTCCGTTGGGCCACTCTGCCATAAAGTCCCGACTGATGGATTGCTGCAGTGATGGTTGACTTACTACAACTTTCTCCCATCTCCCGACTGCATCTCTGGAGCTCAGCCACAGTGATCTTTGGGTTCTTCTTTACCTCTCTCACCAAGGCTCTTCTACCCCGATAGCTCAGTTAGTCCAGATGGCCAGCTCTAGGAAGGGTTCTGGTCATCACAAATGTCTTCCATTTAAGGATTATGGAGGCCACTGTGCTCTTAGAAACCTTAAGTGCAGCAGAATTTTTTTGTAACCTTGGCCAGATCTGTGCCTTGCCACAATTCTGTCTCTGAGCTCTTCAGGCAGTTCCTTTGACCTCATGATTCTCATTTGCTCTGATATGCACTGATGAGCTGTAAGGTCTTATATAGACAGGTGTGTAGAACCATCTCAAGGATGATCAGAAGAAAGAGACAGCACCTGAGTTAAATATATGAGTGTCACAGCAAAGGGTCTGAATAATTAGGACCATTTCAGTTTTTCTTTTTTAATAAATGGGCAAAAATGTCAACAATTCTGTGTTTTTCTGTCAATATGGGATGCTGTGTGTATAATAATGAGGGTTTTACAACAATAATATAATATATATGAAAACTTCCAAAGATTAAGAAGTACAGGGAAAGTCTGAAGTCTGACTGCCACAATGTGGCACAGGAAAGAATCCAGATTCTCAGTTTCCTTCAAATAAACGTCTCCTTTTACTCTTTTCTTTAGCCTGTTCCTTCAAATAAACCTCACTTCTCTAGAATTAGCCGCTCTGTAATTTGACTTGAGGCTCTCCTGGGAGGATGGAGATGTTTGTTTTCGCTTGTCTGGATGTTTGGTTGGAGATTTTAACAGAGTGAGAATGATAAATCTCCCCATCACACACACTAAAATAAACTATGTCTGTCTCTCTGGAGACAAGGCTGTTGAAGAGTGTTAAAGTCGCTTCAGAAACAAAGCACTGCCAGAACTACTTTCTGTCACTTTTACATTAGTATTGGTAGGATTGTACCTCCTCATTAGAGAGATAGTGGAGATAATGACAGGAAATTGTTGGGAAGAGAGAATGTCAAAATGTGAAAGTTTACAAAAATAGGATATAAATAGTGTAGTGTATATACAAATAAACTTAGTGTATAGACCTTATGCACCAGAGAACCGTGGGCGCCGTCATCTGCAGAATATTGTCTTTGAACTTCCGTTTTGGCGGTCGCTCTGTATATTTCTATGGCATGGCTGTCGAGGAATAATTAGCTGTTGAAGTGGATTTACTTATTGTAGACTTAAGAAAAAAGTTATCATGAGCATTATAATGTTTATCATAAGCATTGTAAAGCAGATGTCTTAACAAATGTCGACTGGGAATTTTTTTTACAAGCAGTTCATTGATACCTATGCAAGATCGCTGTGAAAATACAGACCAGAAGTAAAAATACAACGAGCACAGCACTGAAAAGGGGCGGGGCTACATAAGGTCTATAGCCTATACAAATAAGCTTTGATTTTACATACAGCCAATAGAAAGATTAGATGCATTATTTTCGCAATGACAAAGTTTAACTGCCATCAGCCAATTTAAACCTCCGCAAACAAATGTCATAGCTAATGAAAATATTTGAAAAGGTGAATAAGATATTTGATTAAATTATGGATCTTTGGATCAGTGTTGTTTTCGTATTACTTTTATAGTATTTATAAATGTAGCAGGGTGAGGCTTAACCCCGTTGCAATTGGCCAGCGTCATGCAAATAAGTGAACCTATAAGTGCCCGTTTTAGGAATATATATATAAAAAAATGGTAGTTTGTTTTCTTGGGATGCATGTGTCATCTTTGGTAAAGTATTGAGGAATAGTAGTTGCTTACAATAGTCCCCAGTTCTGCCAGGACCACTATCGTCAAATACGATAGACAAAGAGCATACAGTTTGGATTGGTGGTATGGTTCCAATCTGGGCGAGAACTCCCTGTGCATCATGCAACATTACCCCTACCCCTTAGGGTAAACAGAACAGAACCAACATAATTGTATTGCAGATATCATTAATTCAAGATTTTAAAATACAACATATTCGGGAATTTATTCTGATTCTGAATCAGAATGCCAAATGCTGACTAACGAGAGGAGGAGCTGGGGATGGAGGATAGCTCCTGAGAAACGCATTAGCTGCTGATAATACAGAAGGAGCTTATATGTATACAGTGATGGGCGTCGTGTTCCTGATAGGTAGACGTGGATCATCTGAGAGTCAGCAGATGCGAGCTTGACTAACGTGACCTGCCAGAACTGACTCGACGCTTGATTTTTTTCGCATGCAAGTAGCCATGAACCTCTCTGGTTGAACTGCATGTCTAAGAGTTCAGGTAATTTAGTTTGGGGTTGAATGGTGTTAAAAAGACAAACAAAGTACAAATGAACAAAGATTCACACTGAACTTTGAACTTTTCGGCATGTAACCCCTCCGGTCCTTACTCGCCCCACTCCAAGGGGGACTTCAACCGTGGGAATCTCCAGCATCAGGAGGCGGCATCGCTGAACAAGGACGTTAAAGGCCGCAGTCTCTAGTGTCAGTCACTAGTTCGCCTCTTGAGATCAGGGGAGGATCAGCACTCAAACCCCTAAACCTTACTCCCATCTGGGACACGGCATCGAATAAAACCCATTCGTTCCTATTTGCCCCACTCAGAGCGAGACTCGAACTGGCGTCTCTGGGCTGGGAAGCGGGGACACTAACAAGGACGGTAATGACCTCAGTCTCAATCAGTCGCTAGTGTGCAGGCTTGGGAGGGTTACTTTAAAAATGTATTCCGATACAGTTACAAATTACTTCATAAAAAAAGTATTCAGTAACGTAATCCAAGTACCAGAATATGAAAGTAATGTAACTGATTACTTTTGGATTACTTCAAGGACAGATATTACTTTTACTCATTAAGAATTTCACATCCCTGAAATATATTTATTTAAAGGGCTATCGAGACATCTAGTGGCTACAGTATGGTTTTACAGATTATTATGTACTATGTAGGCTACAAGGAAATAATAAAAACACAACATTTAAAAATTCTACACAATCTACATATTAGTTTATTTTAAAATAGGAAATAATCTGTTGACTAATGCCGTGATCTTTCTTAATTTGCCTGACTGAACTTGGGCCGTTGGCAGTAGGAGTTCCCTTACGTTAGCAGTGAACATCTCCTTAAGTGAGACTGAGAACGAAGAGATTATGAAAGGACATTTTAGGTACTAAAAAAGCTACTCTCTTAATTTCTACAGATTCCAGCATCGCTAGAAAACTTACAACTGCGATCATACATGAATTTAAAAGCAGTAATAAACGCTATATAAGCTAACAACAAGGCACAGTTTGCACTGTAAAACCATGTTGTTGGAATTTTCCTCTTTAAAAACAAAATAGCAGCGGAATTTCCAAGAAATTTAAAGCATTTTTACCTGTGGGCATCATCGTTTCTAGCAGCAGTGATTCAGATCGGTGTCTGAGGACGGAGATTGTTGTCGGGAGCTGTTGTTTTCTGCAGTCACCAGCGGGTGGCACACGTGACTCTTGTCGCGAGCATAGACAGTAAGGTCGCGAGTCATTAATATAGTGTCATTATGCCAAAATACAGATTTACTTAGTTTTAAATGACACCATTGTAATCCTGAAAGTATTTTTCAAAAAGTAACTATAATCTGATTACTACGTTTTTTGATGCAACTGTAACGAATTACAGTTACTGGATTTTTGTATCCTAATTACATGATGCCGTTACATGTATTCCGTTACTCCCCAACCCTGCTAGTGTGTCTCTTTAGATCAGGGGAGTGAGGTTCACAGTATACTAGCTGGCCTCTGTTATACACATAGCAGTAAAAATGTAGGTCATAATCTTTATTTTGTAACTCTAAACCACCAGATTTTTAACATTCCTTTAACGATGATACAGTTCGCTTTTAAGCATTTATTTCCTTCCACCTGCAAACTGTGAATTTCAAGCAAGCTGAAAACCAGCCATCATGTTATCAAACAGCCCTCCTAACTGAAATGTGCTCCTAATACTTCACGGTGACAAAGCATCTGGATCTTTTTACAATCAAAGATTTTAGATCCAAACAAGACCAATGTTTTAGTGTCTTGAGATGTTAAATGCTTTAACTTGTTACCACTCTGACTGGTTTCAATTATGGCAGGAGTCTCTGCACCACACCATGTGTAGAAAAGAGTGAGAGTGACAGTCACAGACTACAAGGGTAGTTTCCAGGACAGTCTCTGGTGACAAACAACAGCACAACACTGGACACAATCAATCTGTGGTCCAATAAAACACATTCCTCAGAAGATAAACAGGAACTCCTCAAAGCATGTTTTCTGGAATTTAAGTCAGAAAGTGGACAGAAGGACAAAGCGACACCGGGCATTTTCAGTGACCCAGTCTGCTTCCGATACAATAAAATCCTTTAAAGACACTGTGGTCACTGAGGCATCTCTGAAACTTTGTTGTCAACATCTGTGACTCATACTATGGTTTTAAAACATGCCAATGGCATTGTGTTTGTTCAACTTCTGTCTTTGAAAAACAATGTTTCAATGATAAAAGAGGCAATTGTGTCAATTTCATGTTTTCCAATAAAAATATCTAAACTACGAAGATTTACTAACATTCATTAAGCATTTTCAGTCATATCTGACTCTTGATGATTCTATGGGCCTTCTCCATGAATTATCTTGGCTAGTCTTGGCAAGGTCGCCAGGTCCTCATTACATGACTTGGGACTTGGGACACACACATGCATTCACACCTACAGGCAATTTAACATCTCCAATTCACATTTACTGCATGTATATGGATTTTGGGGAAAACCTGAGAGCACCTGGAGGAAACTCCAGGCTAAAAAAAAAAAAAAAAGTTCGAAATGAATTAAACAACTTGCAAATTAATTGAATTTATTGCAATTAATCACATTTCAATATTTTTTAAGATGATTCAAATTCATTATTTTAATTTGTTTTAATCAATTACACTAGATGAATGTGTTAAATTGACTTTCTTATCTTATGGCTAATTGATATTATTTGAAGATGTTTAGATATTTTTACTTGAAAACAAGATTTTTTTCTTTCCCATAGTATATAAGATTTACCTGTGTTCCCTGACCCACTCTGATATAGGCACACACCGGGCTGAAGGCTCCAGTTCCACATGCTAACAGGTGGGTGCTGTTATAATGCTGCACCAGCTTAATGTAATTTGCACACTCCGGCTAAGAGAGAGGGACAAAAAGAAAGATAAATATAAAGAGAAGAAAAGAAAAGAGTTTACTTTGACACATTTCATCAAACATTGTAGCCATGTAACAGGATACCACTGTGTGACATATACAGGATGTATAAGTTATTTACCTTCTCTCTGCCTTGCATTAAACAATCCCCCACCTGCTCTTCAGGAGCTCGCCCAGTGAATCTAAAACAGAGAGAGAAAGGCAGATTGGTTGTGGTAATGTTCTGGCACAGACATGCTCTTGCTCTACTTGGCTAAATACTGTCACATTTATGTTTGACCTGTGGTTGCATGAAAAAGTCAAGTTTACACTTTCTTTATTCCTGCATTTCAGGGTCATGGGTTTGATTCCTAGGGATTGCATCAACTGATAAATGTAGTTTTGGATAAAGCTTCAATTTCGTAAATTCCAAGTACACTACAGTTGAATCCTGGATTTATAATAATAATAATTATAAAACTTTTCCAAGTCCACTAAATATTTGTCTACATATATAATATGGCCCCCATACTGTGATCAAATTATCAGCTATATGCAATTTACTTTATCTCAGTAAAGCTGACTTTAGTCTGAGTCTTCGGCAAATGACATGGGAAGTCATTGAATTGCAATTGAAAGTAGTAAGGGAGTAGTAGTAGTATGTACAGTATTTTCAGATTTGTGGTTGAAACATAACTTCTGTGACTGTATGGGACTGCCTGACTAACATGATGTATTCTCATTAAAACTGTGACTGTGAAGATTTTTGACCTAGATTTTTGCAGTAAATAATTTTAAACATTATTTCTGTAAAATGTGTAGTTACAAAAACTTAAAGGAGAACTCCTACGCAAAATGCAACCTTTGGTCTAATAAAACATCAGTACCTAGTCAACCGTTCTCTGAGGTTTGTTTCCATAATAATCGAATGTAAAAAAGTTTATCTCTAAAAACTGTTTCAGCGTATAATGCTTGTACTGGGGGCATTTACTAAGTAAAAAGAAATCGCTAGTTTATACCACTAACAAGGCTCAAAATAGCCCCACACTAACACAGTAACATAATGAGGGTCCATACATGCAAAACGAAGCATTGAGAACTTTGTTAGTGTACAGACCGTTTAATAAGAAGATACGTTATAAAGACAGTTCACTTGTATACATACAGGAGCCATCTTAGAAAATAGTCTCGATAAGTCGATCCCCGAACGCCGTTCATACCAGTTCAGAAGTTCGCTGAACTTCATACAGTTCAGATCACTTAGCACATCGTTCGTGGTTTGACTTGTCGTGACTGTTTTCCAAAGATGGGTCCTGTCTATATCACAAAGTGAACTGTCTTTATAAAGTATCTTCTTAATGAAACGGTCTATACACTTACAAAGTTCTCAATGCATTGTTTTGCATGTATGGACCCTCAATGTGTTACTGTGTTAGTGTGGGGCTATTTTGAGCCTTGTATAAACTAGCAATTTCCTTTTACTTAGTAAATGCCCCAGTACTAGCATTATACGCTAAACAGTATTTAGAGATCAAACTCTTTACATTCGATTATCATGAAAACAAATCTCAGAGAATGGTTGACTAGGTACCAATGATTTATTAGACCAAAGGTTCATTTTGCGCTGAGTTCTCTTTAAGCCCGTAATGATTGTTTTATCATTTTTACATAATTATTTAAGTTGGTTAGCCCTACTCTTCTCTTTTCAAACAAATGAGTGGTCATTTGGTTTGTGTGGACACAGTATATTCATTCCTTTTACCATAAAGGGTATAGCAGTGGCTTTACAACCATTTTGAAAGATCCATGCTAATGCCACATAGCTACAATGCTATGGCCCTATAATTCCTGCGATCACGAATAAAAAGCACACTCTTTTTGCTTTACTGTACTAAAATAACAGTAAAGGGTAAAAAAAATGAATTCCCAAAAATTAAAAACGGAAAAAACAGAATTTGCAAAAATTAAAACGGAAAAAACGGAATATGGGAAAAAATAAAATGGAATTTGGGAAAAAATAAAACGGATTTTATAGGGCCCTACAATGCGACATTCAAATGCGATCAGACACTTCAGCTTGGAATGAATTTAGGCTATAAATACATCCATGTTTGTATTTCTACAATGAACTTGAACACCAACAATGTCTGCTTTTTACGTGATGCTGCATCCCCGACAATAAGTACAAAAAAATAACTATAATTAACTGTTTCAGTGCACAAATAAACACAAGGATTTTTGAATGTCCATGAATGGAAGGGGAGCAGATTCTGACCCGGTTCTACTTGGGTAACACTTTACAATACGGGTGGACTAATAAGCATTAATTCATGCTTAACTAATGCACAGATAATACTGAATTAATGTGTAACTAATAATTATCTTAGCTATTCATTAATGATTACCACATTAGGAACTAATTAAGAGTCTGTAAGGTTAATGTATTAGTTCATACATTAATTGTTTTTAATTAAATATGTAATTGTGGATTATTTCCATAATAACTAATAGCGTTAATTAATATGTTAATTACTAGAATGAGCCAAAGCCTTGTATTTCAACTTCCAGATAATATGACAGGTACACTAATATGCATTAATACATGATTAATTACTTCATTATTAGTGCAAATTAATGTGCAAATTACTACACTTACTAAATTACTAGTTAATAATGATGTGCCTCAACAAGTAAAGTCATAACATCATGATACCTTTGCAAATCATTAGCTAATGATTAATTAAAGCAGACAACTGGAAGTTGAAGTGCATAGCTTTGACTAATTGTGGTAATTAACACATTATTTACACTATTAGTTAATAAAATATGTTATTAATGAATTAATACACAATGACACATTGAATTAATAGCAATTCATGTATTACTTAATCAATTAATCATATAGACTCTTTATTAGTTGGTGATGCAGTGATCAATAATTAATGGTTTAGTTTGTCATTAACTCATGATTATCTGTGCCTTAGTTAAGCATGAATTAATGCATATTAGTGCACCCGTATTGTAAAGTGTTACCTCTACTTGCATGAGTTTCTGATTTTATTTATTTAATAAGCATGTTTGTAGTTATGCTGAGACTTATTTAGCAACAGACGTAAAATGAATTGCACAACGTTCACTCAAGAGGCAAATGAGCTAATAAACTGTACCAAAACACACACAGAGAGATGACAATGCTGAACAGACATGTTGCCCAAATCCTAAGAACACTATAAATGCATGTACCTCTTTGTGAGGGGCAGTGATGCGCTCCAGATTGAGAGAGTACATTATGTCTTTTCCACCGACGATGAGCCTTTCCTGGGTCTCATCCAGTAACATACTGTAGTGCGGCAGACGCCCCTCTCCGGCCTGGAACAGCCACGTCCTGTTCAACTCCCATAAATCTAAAAACACATAAACAATTAGAAAGTGCACATGATTTGACGAACCATTCATATCCAAAACAAACTGTGCTACCAAACTTAAATACTTTGGAATTTATTGGTGAAGCTGATTTAGGTTCTGCCATCATTTCCTCAAAACCAAGAAAAAAAAATAAAATTCAAGCATGCACAAGAATTCGAAGACTTCTAAAATGCAAAATGTTTTGTGTGAGAGAAATGTTGAGGCACTTGCCCCAGTTTACAGGCCATTTTGTGAATTAATAATTTTCAATGAATTGGTTGATCCAGTTCACAAACCAGCCTGAATGATTTGAGGGTTTTCAATAGCGTTACATATTATTTTGTTTAGTTGTCTATTCAGAATCATAAGAGATTTTGATCCCTATTTTTTTAAGAAAACAAAAAAATCATGATTCTCAATTTATCTAGAATCATGCAGCTTTAATTTTTAGTTATTTATTATGTAAAAAGCAAAGACCTTTCTGCCCTTAAATTTGATCTACAGCGCATGACTCCAATCACCTCAGCTACTATGATGCATTTCTTTCCAACACAGAGTGAAGTCAGGCAGCTGGAACAGGATTAAACAGTCCACCACATATAGAACCAAAATCAGACAAAGATGCACTGATTCAGTGAATCGTGATATGAGAAATTGGATTAAATGATTAATCAAAGTATGCAGTGTCAATGACTTATGACAGATTTCCTGAGTGCGTTTGCGTGTGTGTTGGGTTGCTCCATAGGGAGTTGCCCTCGTAATGGTCTTGACCTTCTGATTTATTCAGCGTGTGTGAGTTGGCCCTCCAGTCATACACACCCAATGACAAAATGTGTTTTTCATTTTAAAACCTCTCTGGTTGCTTTAGACTGCAAAATGGCAGCCTCCCAACACACATGCAGATGCAGGCAGATCCATCGTGGATACACACGCACATAGCATTGGATGCTGGTTGACTACAATGACCCATTGCCAATAAATAAACAAATAAATACATTAAAAAGAGGAATAAATTAAAAGGAACAATTCAGCAGAAAATGATTTATTCTACCATTGTTTACTTTTTTTAATGTAATTTCCAAACCCCTATAACATTCTTGCTTTCATTAAATGTGTATTTTTCAGGAATATCCCACTCTTTTTAATATAATGAAAATGTTAAAGGACTTAAAGGCTGTCATCTCCAAAAAGCACAACGCGTTCTCATCCTTTAGCGTCATATAGAACGTTATATGACAAAACGGCGTTATACTACGCACATGGTACCCTTTATCGTTTATATAACATGCGCTGTGATGGTTAGGTTTAGGTGTGGGGTAGGGTAGGGTAGTCTCATATTACCGCTAAAGGATTTATGACGCCTTGAGTTCGCGTGTTATATAAACGATAAAGGGTACCATGTGCGTTGTATAGCGCCGTTTTGTCATAAAGCGCTTTATGTGACGCTGAAAGGATGAGAACGGGCTCAAAAGCACTATAAAAGAATCATGGAGCCATTATGAAATTATAGTTAAGAGGGAGAACTCTGGTCAATTTTAACATTGAGCTCATTTTTTTGTACAGTACATTTGGAGTGCTGTCAGTACAGACAAAAACAACAAAAATCGGTGTTGCCTACTCAGTGTTGTTGTCTCTTTAAAATTCGTAACCTGTTGACTTCAATGGGGCATGTTCTAAACCTGCTTTTAGCTTCTTAACATCCTTGATTTGTCATTACGAGTGCACAGCCATGTGAGTGGTGTTATTAAGAGCGACCACGGTCAATCTGACTGCAGTAGATGTGAAAGATATGATCGATTATATAGTCGATTGACGATCTCACAGTGCTATCATTAGTGAATATCATCTCAAACCTCCTCCCTGTGTTCAACATCTGATTCGGATGAACTATCCATTTGAGCTGATATTCTCAGAACACCACACAGTGGTAGGTTTGAGATGATATTCACCAATGATCACGTGCATGAACTCGACAATCCACTACTGTGGGCTTTGACCGAAAACAGGAAGCTTTTTTAATCATATCTTTCACATCTACTGCAGTCAGATTGACCATGGTCACTCTTAATAACACCACTCACATGGCTGTGCACTCGTAATGACAAATCAAGAATGTTAAGAGGCTGAAAGCAGGTTTAGAACATGCCCCATTGAAATCAACAGGGTGCGAATTTTAAAAAGACGACAACATGGTGTAGTAGGCAACATCCGATTTTTGACATTTTTGTTTGTACTGACAGCACTCCAAATGTACAAGTTGAGTTCTCCTTCACTTCTCCTTCTCCTCTTCAGCCCCATTGCAATTACTTTGAAAACAGAGACCAAAATGTGTCCTTTTGTGTTCCACAGACGAAAGAAGAGGGAAAGTCCATTCTCAATTTTGCATACTAATTGTTCTTTAAAAGAGCCACTTAGAAAGTTAGAAAGCAAAAGTATGTATGAAAAGAAGATAAAGGAACCAGACAGACAGATAAGGGATAAAACTGGATTACTGAAATGATAGCAAGAGAGATAAACAGACATGAAGAAAGTGGAAAGAAACCGACAAGGTCAAAAACAGACATTTAAAGTGGCAGACTTTGATCAAATTTTAGTGTCTGAGAACAGCTCTTCAGAAAGTCGATCAATGTGTCTTTAATTAGGTTTATGAGTCTTTCGTTAATAGAACTGCCTTGGGATATATATGCATATATATACAAGTAACACCCACAAGTTCATTTGGAAGTCAATCTAATACTTTACCCTGTGGTTTTGCAGATACAGTGGGGTCTAAAAGTCAGAAATAATTTCCAGATAGGAAACTTAATTTATTTCTGACTTTTAAACTCCATTGTATCTGCAAAAGAGCAGAGGGAAACATTATTATATATACTGTATATACTCTTATTAATTCAAGGTCTCTGCCCTATTGATGTTTACGTGACCTGTCGTTTTGTTTTATTTATGTTCATTGCATAAAATCAATTCCACAAGGCCTCTTTTTTATTCAATGAGAAATAGCGTTCTCATTCTAAATCTATGGGTTTGGCCTCTTCTTCATGAAGATAAATAAGAAAGATAAAATAAATAAAACCAGACTATAGCTCATGATTTTACAGGGCTCTCCAAGTGATGTTTCACAGGGAGGGTTTGTCCATTCTTTTAAATATTTATTTAGTATATTGCGTTTATTAGCGGAGACCACAATGAAAAGGGATTCGGCATCATAATTTACTGGCCACTATGTGGTGTTTCACATGGAGGCTGCCTTCACTGTTTTAAATATTTACTTAATAAATTGCAGTTATTAGTCGGGATCACAATGAAAAGCCACAAGGCATCAAAATGTTTATAAAGAGACCTTGTATCTTGAACAAACAACACATGTCCCAACACAGGCCAAAGAATAATAATCCTGAATGCCCCCAGAGGCAACGAGAATTTTAACCCCTCACCATTAGTAACTCAGTGCCCTTGACCGGGCAAGGGTCGTACTATTAGACTCTTCCGTGGAGGAAATCAGGTGAAAAGAGAAACATTCAACTGGTATAGTAAATTAAAAACATGAGATAATGTGGTTTGATACTGAATAACTAACATTTTAGTACAAAATATTGCCTAATATGTGCAATTCACACCAAGGACAATAACCATACAGTTTTGTGATTATTCTAATTATATGAGAATAGTGATGACCACACCACAGCTATTACGATAACAGAAGACCGATATCATAGGAATCACTTTCAGAACTACTTTTCTTTTTACCAACTTATGAACGTATATAAACATCAAGGTTCTACACATAACATTTTCTTTTAAGATTGGAGTTTTGGCAGTAGATGGTGACCATTGATTTTGTCTTTATGAGTGAGTATGAAACCTTCACTCAACCAATTAGTTCAAAACTGATTACTTCAGGAACAAAACAAGTGACTGTCCTTTTCAGTGAGTCATTGAATTATTCGTGCAACCAATTCATTCAAAAACTGTTCATTCAGGATACACAATGGTTGATCAAGCTTTGACTTTGTTAGGAACTATTTTTGTTGATGGAGCAAAAAAAAAAAACAAAAACAAATAAAGGCCTGTTACACACCAATAAGGATAAATATAAAGATATAAATATATAACATTAAAGGAGTTAGTTCACTTTTCAAAAAACTTTTGCTGATACATTTACTCACCCCATGTCATCCAAGATGTCCATGAAACTCTTTCTTCAGTCTGAAAAGAAATAAAGGTTTTTGATGAAAACATTCAGCATTTTTCTCTCATATTATGGACTTCAGTGGGAACTAAAACAGTTCAAGGTCCAAAAGACACTTTCACCACAAACTGCAAACTGTTCAAAGGGCTTTAAATTGTTCCAGACAATGAATAAGGGTCTTATCAAGCAAAATCAATTGCTCAAAATAAATAACAAAGATTTAAATTTCTCATAAGCACAAATGCTCGCCTTGCAATGTAGGTTCGTGACTCTCCTTTTTGAAACTCGTTCATCAAAATGATTCATCAATTTGTCATTTCCGCTCGTTGAATGAACCAAATGACTCGGAAAAAGATTTTTTCATTTTGATGAACAAGTTCGAACAGTTGTGTCACAACGTGCATCAAGGAACGAGAGCAGAATCAAGACATTTGAGCTTATAAAACTTAAACGTTGTTATTTATTTATTAATGAGCAATCGTTTGCTTGATAAGACCCTTATTCATCACCTGGAATCATTTTAAAGCCCTTTGGAGCAGTTTGCAGTTTGCACTGAAAGTGTCTTTTGGACCTTGAACCGTCTTTGGGTTCCCACTGAAGTCCATAATATGGAGAAAAATGCTGGATGTTTTCATCAAAAACCTTAATTTATTTTTGACTGAAGAAAGAATGACATGGACATCTTGGATGACATGGGTGAGTAAATTATCAGCAAAAGCTTTTTTTTTTTAAACTATAACTATATAGTGTCCACACTAATCCATGATAGTGTCCACACCAATCCATGAAAACATTATGTTTAATATAAAAGCATGCTGTAGTTATGTCATCTACCGGCTTAAATGCCTGAGGTCTAAAAGAATCTGATTGGCTGTTCAAGGGATCTGTCTTGATCAGCCAATCACATTTAAGTAAAATAACTAATTGTTAAACGATAATGTTGGTTTACATGTTGACAGGCAACATAATGTATTAATTTAGATTGTAAGTAAAAGAACAACATTTGAATAGGTGCCCTATGCTTTTAAGAAAGAAAGTGACTGTATTTGCTTTCAGGAAACATTGTCAATCCCATTCTCAGACCTGTCAGCATAATAAATTTGAAAAAGCAGTTATTGAAAGTGAAATGACCCAAACCCTCTCTAATCCATATCCCCATGTGCTGAACAGGCTGCATTTCCCTGTAAGCTAAACTAAAGTCCCAGTTTCCTCTGCCTAAGGCATCTGAACCACAGCCGGGGTGAGCAGGTCTAAGGAAGTGCCAGTTTTCCCTAAAGAGGACATTGGAGGGCTGAAGATTCCAGATTTAAAGAGAGCTGATAGGCTGATTGCGGATATGGACGTCTCCTCCCTTATTTGCTGAGGGGCTATCGGCTATCAGAGATAGGGAAGTGCTTTCATCCTGGGAAGGAAAAGAGCTTCCCTTTCTTTCATCTGTCACTGTGAGTTCTCCATCTTTTGTCTAACAGGAAAGGTCATTATGTAGACCTCCAGATGGATGAACTTTTCATAAATCATATTTTCTCACAGTAGTATAAAGCAAGCTTGTTTGTATGAACAGGAGTCAGCAAAACTTTAAAGGAGGCAGTAAGCCAAAAACTAATTACTATAAATGATCTAATTCTGAGCAGAGAAGACTGAGCGACTTTGTTTAAGAGAGACTCTGTCCTAGCATATTGACTGTGTTAACCTGTTAACCCTAGTAATTATCGTAAGGGTTATCCTGTATTTGGGAATATGATCTTCACCTTCTTCCAGACAGACTGCATGTCTGGGCTAGGCTACATATTCTTCACAAGTACAGCTTTGTATAATGGAATTAGTGTATTCAATATTTATAGCGTACTAATGAAAATAAATAAATAACCAAAGACAATAAGCAATCTAAACACTTCCCTTTATTACAATCAATCCATAGATGTTGAAGTGTAGTTTAAATTCCTTAGCTCACATAAAAATAAAATAATATAAAGACAAAAAAATATATATAATGTAGACAGATAGATAGATTCTTGAATGTCAATTAAGCATTTCCCCACAAACGTATTATATATGCACATCCATATTAGATGAACATAGAACTTGTGGGGGAAATGTGCTTAGTTATCACAGAAATAATCACAAAAAAAAAAATAATAATAAAAATAATAATAAATAAAATGAAAAAGACTAATAAATGACCGTGGTCCAGTGCACCATTTGTACTGAATACATATTTGTATTATATATATTTTTATATTATATATGCATATGCATATATATGCATTTATGGGGGGAGCAAACAGGAAATTAGTAAATGTAATCCTGAATATATACTTATAACTCTGAATATATAAATGTTAAAAATTGCATTTATATATTCAGAGTTTTGACTATATATTTGGGATTTACATTTATATAATCATATTTCTATTTATATATTCAGAGTTATAACTATATATTCAGAATTTCCATTTATATATTCAGAGTTGATAATATTTGGAGATTTATATATATACAGTTAGAATTTTGACTATATATTTGGGATTTCCATTTATATATATTCAGATATATTCCATTTATATATTCAGAGTTATAGCTATATATTCGGAATTTCCATTTTATATATTCAGAGTTATGACACTATATTCGGAGATTGCCATTTATATATTCAGATTTCCATTTACATATTCAGAGTTATAACTTGGATTACATTTAATTATTTCCCGTTTGCAGCCAGAACATAATCCAATACACCACCGTTGAAATATTTCTCCCTGAACAAACTCGACAGCTTGATAAACATTCGTCTCTTCTGATCTGGAATGGTGAAGGTTTTTGGTTTAGATATGAAGCCCAGAGGGGTTTACTTCTTGTGGGCGGGCTGGCAGGGCGATGTCCCTGATCTGGGGCCACATTTCAGTGTGTGGCCTTGTAGAGGTGGTGGAATCTGGGGCCTCAAAAAACATTAAGAGGGTTCTGACACGCATTGTGTAGCATGTATGTACGATTTGCTCTGACTCATGTTATTTGTACTTTCAACCTCTTCTAAATTGCAGCTGTCATACTTCAATGAACCAGTACAGAGGAAGTGAAGCTGGCTAACATCAACCTGATCCTCCATCAACAAACACTACAGGAGACTGAAAACATAGAAGCACAAAGAAATAGAAGCAAGCCAGATTCAAACTCCATTTTCATTAGCATCAAACCACCAGATCTCTGATCATCAGACTGAAGCACTAGGCTGATCAAATTCATGGGCACTAACCATATTTAATGACAACATTAAATCAAAAATGAACCCGTGTACACCCTCCATAAGTAATGCAAATGAAACTGATAACAGGCTATTTAAATTGAAACAGTTACACGCACATACACAAACAATTATGTATAACATTGTAGACAACTTTTCATTCCAATGCTACAACATATATTGACCAAAAACAGCAAGTACAAATTTAGATCATATTCTTACATAATGTTTATTTGTTCACAAATATAGCAATTTATCTAGACTTTTAATCAGTTAAAAATGGGAAATATCCAAGATAATTCCATAGTCTCAGTTCATCTCTATGATGAAACAATGGTTCTTTAGCGATACAGCACATTGCAAAGAAGTGTTTTGTCTGTTTTATAGCAAGCAGGTCGAGATTTAAGCATTTACCAAAACATTTAAAGCAACAATGGCACATTCATTTGAAAGAGATATGAGATGGGGAGAACATAGATAAAGACTATTTCCATAAACAATCTCAGTGATGCTTGGGAAAACATGAGCAACCCATCTGCTCCCTCATTCATGGGCAAAGGTATTTCTGACCCGTCAATCAAGTTAACAGACACAGACAGGTATTTTGATTTCAAACATCAGCGCTGACTGAAACAACATGCTACTGCCGATTTCACAGTAGCTATGTGCTAGGACACATGATGTGCAGACACATAGCAAATTACTAAATATACGAACAAAAAAAAGCATGTCAATCATTCAGGAGGTGGGGCTAGAGAGACAGAGGTCAGGTCCTGATGGAACATGCTGAGGCTGGCCTGAGAAGAGACTCATAAAAGCATTGCTTTATATATTGCTCGAAATGTGTTATTTTGTGGTGACTGATTGATTTCAATAGCATTCTCTTACGGTAGTTTAAAATAATTCCTCATACTGCATTCATGTTTGCAACAAAAAAAAAAGAAGCCATTTATAAAAACATGAACTCAACTTTGTGGAACTGGAAATTTGTGTGAAAAAGTGTGTTCAGGGAACATTTGCTGTCCAGTGCACAAGTAATACAAGCATGCTCAATAATAATAATAATAATATTGAGCATGCTTTTATAATTACTACCTTTTACAAGTTTTAATTTTAGGACATTGAACACACATTTAAAGAGTAACTAAACACTTAACTTTTTTTAGTTAATGATCTGTAAAAATGGATCTTTACCAGTCATTGATTCGAGTAACTTTTTTGACATTTGTTTATAAAGTGTTCTATTTGTACAATATATGGTGTAAAAACGTCTTAGTGCTGCCCTCTTCAGGTTGAACGGTGGCTACTGCAGTTGAATTTTCCTATCGGATGTTCCACACTTCGTGACGTACGCAGGTTTCAGCTCACCACGCGAGCTACACCCTTGGCAGTATAAAAACCATCTTGTGTCGTCAAAACCACTGTAGGGAGCCAGGAATTGGAATTGCGAGTGTTGAAAACAATCAGGATAGTGTTTTAGCAGTTTTTCAGCATTTTCAAATATTGCCAGTGGGTGGAGTCAGGCTCTGACCAGGGGTTTAGTTACCCTTTAAAGGGGTCATGAACTGGCTTTTTAAATTGTATTATATTGTTGTCTGACGTCAATTTATGACGTTGGCTTGGTTTTTGCATTCAAAAACATCAAAATGAATAAGTAATAGGCTATTTTCTACCCTAGTTTTGAGCCTGGCTGAAAAACGCTCGGTTTTTATGGGCGTCTCCACTGAAGACTTGGAAGTAAATGCGCAAATCGGTGGGCGGAACTAAACCGGCTGCATTGAAGAAGGCGTTGATCTTCTGCGGAGGTGGTGTTTTATCCTCTTTGACGTCATAGTTCCCTACTTTGAAACAAGTCGTTTGCTGAGGTGTCAATAACAGCTTTTATTGGACTAACAAGGACATTTTTAGTTCTGAAACTTACAGACAGGATATTCTTATAATAAGATGACCTCTTAGATGTCAAAAGCGCAAGGAAAATTAGATTTCTCAGTTCATAACCCCCGTACAAATAATAATCATTTATATATTCTACTAGGTGAATCAGCCTTGGTTCTTATGTGATTAACAACCTCCTCTCAGCATTTTACAGGAAACTCCCAACTCATCATATTTTATTTATGAGCTTTTTCACTTTTTAACCTCAAACATCTGAATGTTGAATAACTGTATTATTTCAGTTCAGTGTCTTGGCATGTACAGGGATAAACATACATTTTAGGTGGTATCCTTTGAAAACGAACTGAGGGAATTTCCACGGTTTTTATTCCCTATAATTTCCTACCACCTGGAATAACTGCTCAGGTTTAAGAGATGAAAGAGTCAAAACACACAAGTGTTGGATACAGTAAGGCCTATTGCACACTCACTTTGTGGAAAAAAAGAGACAAATTTCATGCAAAGATTAAAGTTCATAAAACATTTTCCTCATATTTAACCTCGACAGAGCCTTGAACATTTTGACAGAGAAACACGGTGCAAGAACAATTTACCACTCACTTATTTAACTAACAATAAACCTTGACATTTACTGTATGCATCATAATTCCTGGACAGTCAGACAGAGTAGATTAAATAACTACATCTCTAGAGTAATGTCACATCATTATTCACTTACTAATATAACATGATTAGCTTTCATCAAACATCCTCCCACAAGAACTGCCACGAACACCTCAAGAGACAAGTCTGTAGAAAATTACTACCAAAGTTCTATTTTCTACTAAAGTTCAGAAGTCTTAAACCATATCGACCAAGCTGTTCGTTTGAAACCTCTCCAAGATGAGAGAAAATTACACCATCTTTACAAATCCATTGTGTAAACTGTCTGTGCATGATGTCACCTTTAAAATGAATGCCACATGGACACAAAGCAAATGAATGAATGCAAAGATCATTAGTCGAGGGTAAAGGACATGCAACATCTAAAAGAAAACCATCAACTGCCTTCACTGGAGTACAAGCATAACAAAGAAGGCATCACATAGATCACTATCCTTCAATGCTTGGGTCTTTGATGACATTTCAGGCTATTGTTTTATTGGAAGTGGTTGTTCGGATTGTTTGATGAAGGGAAACGGACTGATTGATAGATTCATTGTGAATCACCTGACCTAGGAGATCTTTCACCGACCAGAGAACAATGTGCATTCATTGAAGCCACCCTTGTTTTCTGGGGCCGGTTGTGGGTCTGCTGTCCTGCGCTGATTATACTGACTGTGAAGTTTATTAAAAACCAGGATTTCTTCCTTCCTGTCTTGCTGTCTCTGGATAACCCGTCTCCATGACGACCCTTCAGATGCCTTATTTCAAAGGAAATTATGGGTTTATTGGGTAAACAGACCTTTCGGGACTGTCAGGAGAAATACTGAGAAATACACAGTGAGAGGTAGGAAAAGGGAGGAACAGACTAAAGTAGGAACAAACTCTCCCAAGAACATCATTAATTACGCAATGACCTGCGGGCTGGCTAATCACAAGCAGCACTATCTGGAGACATGGACTATGTGATGAAGCAACAGGAGGTTTGCTTGTATAAGTCCTTCTCCTTTCATGTGCCGTGGACTGTGTCTTTAGAATGGACAAGGTCATTAAACCAGCAATTATATGTTTTACATTGCATAGTTTCAGATCTTTTTTTAGCCCTATTGAATTTACACTTTCGTTCCAGACCAAAATCAGATCACACTTATTGAAATGCAAATATGGCAAATTTGCACTTACCGTTATTACCATATTATATATATGTGTGTGTGTGTGTGTGTGTGTAACAAGGTTAGAGGTTGTGGAAGAAGAGGTGGGAACCGGCAAACATTCAACAACTTAAATAATAAAATAAACCAATACAAAATGAAAGTAAAGACAGCAGCCCCTCATGTAGGCTTGCTACGGTAGTCTGTGTTACGGTGTTCAGTCGCAACACCGGTTTCATGAGCATGCCCACCGCGGCACCGTGGTTGGCGTGTAAAAAAAAAAAAAAAAAGTTTAAAGCCTTCAAATATTGAACGCACTTATGCAGTAGTCGTTAAATCCCAAGGGCGAAACTTTGGGTCTACCATTGGGGGGTTAAACTTGCGCCATATTTATTAATTTATTTATTTATTTATTGAATAATTTTCTTTTGTAAATGGTAATTTGCCGTTCCTGTATTAGAAATACATTGTGATACTTTTATTCCCCACTTCTGAGGTAGGAAAGGGTTCCGAGCCCCACCTGTCCCTAATCAACCCAACAAAATGTTAAGAAACTAACTTAGGCTTTAAGTTTAACTGTTAAAATGTATTTTATTAACATCACATTGTAAAAACTTAACATCCAATAACAGCATTAAAAACTTTCAAATAGAGAAAAAAGAAAGTGCCATTATATTATCACTTTGCATTAAATACGACTCAAAAGTAATTAGAAAAATTGTGTTTGCATTTAGCCTCTAATAACATAAAATTCAGAAACTGAGAAAATACAAGTGTGGACTAACGTTAGTTGTTCTATTCATTTTATCACTTTGCAAACTCCATGCAAAAAGAACAAAAAATAAAATAATAATAATATCAAATTGAGCAGAAGCCAAACATTTGGCAAATTCCTAATAATGTACGTATAAGACAGCCTACCTAAAATACGCTGTGCATAGCCTACAGCAAATGTGTTTTAACAACAAAACACATCCACTTGCACATATTTGACAATCGGAATATCAAATACTAATATAGCTAGCAAATTGTGAAATTCTGAATAAAAAAATAAATAAAAGCAGATCATCAGTCATTCAGCTGTTGTGGCTGCGGTGTGACAAGCAATGAAGGACGCGTCTCCATGGGAACCATAAAATGATACTACGATCAATAACGGTCGCCTTGAAAAACTTTTAAACTTGCGTGTGTAAAGGTTAAGTAAGGCTTACATTTAAATGTGTCTTTGTTTTGTTTTGAATGTATGGTCAATAAATAAAGGAATTAAAAAGATGGGCACAAAACCTGTTTGTCGTGCCCCACTCGTCTCTATTGCCCAACAGTAGCCTACGCCACGCGCCACACTTTGAGAAACAGCTAACTTAGCAATGGGGTACTTCCGTTTGGTCTGGATTTTTCCTTTTTGGAGCCGATCAACAATTAAAAAATCGTTGTCTGGCTGCCTTTCAATGTCCTTTCCATCTTTCTATCCGTTAGCATGCACCGTCAGCTATTTCCTCAAACCAATCATCCCAGCGACTGCGCAACATAGTAAACAAACTTGGTAGAGAAAGCGGGTTGGGTAATACCAAGTCGGTGCGGTGGGCAGAGAGGGTACATTACAGATTATTTAAAATATGATACTATCTTTCTTGCTTGCAAATGTATTTAATATTAATTCAGAATATTTCATATTTATCCTAATCTGAATGATGTGATGATATTGAGGGGGTTATATTAGCTGGGTCTCATTTCTCGAGGGTCATAATCCCCCTAACCCCCCCGCAAATTACGCCCATGTTAAATCCTGCCTATTAACACACACACAACCCACAGAAAAGACACGCGTCGGTATCCGAGTTCTCTTTGGGATTGAACAAACCATAACACACAAATAATGCCAAAATGTCCTTAAGAGCAGTCTTAAACAAACGTACAGATTCTGTGAGAGAAAATGGGACGCGTGTCAGATCGCGTCTCTGTCAGCAACGACTGTCCGAATTCGCTCACTCGTTTTTACTTACTCCTTCTCATTCACTCCTTTAAGTGAACAGTATTAGTGGACTAATGTAGGGAATAGGCCTAGTAAATTAGGGTTTGGGGGCGATTTCGGATTCAACCCATGTTCTCAAGCAGTGAAAAATAGAGGAAACTGACAACGCATTGACAGACAGGACCGAGCAGGTAATATTTAATATGAAACAGTCTCAACTTTCAAATTTGGTCAGTCAAAGAAAATCAAACAATAAATAGGCCTACTGTTTTGTGGCTCTATAATGTGTCGTGACAGCAGTATTACCGGTGTTGTCACACGTTGATTAACCGGTGAGAAAATATTCTTACCCTCACAACACTACCCTCATGGACGACTGCGGTGTCGCATAACAAAACACAACATAAAATCCAGATCTGGCCTCTTCACTGTCATTACTCCTTTTATGCTTCCACTTCTCCGTGAAAGATACGAGACCGGTGCGTCACACAGGTGTCGCTCATTATCAATCATGCCATCTGCCTCGCACCCGTTCTCTCACGGCCCTCTGCCTTGTCCTGCTCGCCACAATATAATATAATAATAATAAAATAAATGTAAGATTCAAATGCTTTCCATCATTTCTATAAGATAGATTACCATTGATTCACTAAAATAATGGTAATGGAGACTAGAAGTAGAGAAAATGATTTAAAGTGTTCTCTTTGGGGAGATAAAATAAAATGACATTGTTTACTGAGCCTCAAGTTGTTCCAAAACTTCCTAACTTTCCTGTATGACAAGATATTTTGAAAATTTGTTTTTCAATAAGGCCAAATGTTGTCTTAATGGAAATTCATGCAGGTTTGGAATGATCCCTTTAAATGTGGTTTGCTGATTGATTCACATTTTTTCAAGATTATTTTTTCAGTCATCAGATGCATTTTAAATAATTGCAAAGAGTATCATTGGCTCAACTATCACAAACACTCATATTTCCTTTTTGGCCCTGGCACAAAATGACCAACATCATTTCACTAATGATATCATCAGCACATCAAAGTGTGAACTAGTACTCTCATTCAGTAATCATTCTGACTGCTTTATAAGAGCAGACTGATTGCTATAAAAGGACGAGAATACGTGCTTCCAATCATTGTGTTCTTGTTTTAGAAATAGTTTCCTTCAAAGAAAGACATGCAGCCATCCTCACTTTAAATCAAAATGGCATCACATGCAAGGTAATAATATTACACCTGAAATAACCAATTACTGGATCAAGATCAATAACTGGATCAATTACTGTCCAGCAAGCACCAGGACCACCTCCTTCTGAGGAGTCAGCATTGGAGTCGTGTCACCACCAATGCAGAGTTTGCTCAATATCGGTAGCCGGTGGTTGTGACTGAATCTGTGTAGGCTAAGACTTTTGGACAAACGACCTGGTGTCAAGAAGAGCAACAAAGAAGCCACTTCTCTCAAAGAAAAAACATCAAAGATAGACTGAAATTCTGCAGGAAGTCCAAAAGATCAGACAGAAAAAGACTACTGCAAAGTTATTTTCAATGATGAAGCCCCCTTCAACTGTATGGGACATCAGGAAAATTGATTGTCAGGAGAAGAAAAGGTGAACACTACCATGAGTTCTGTGACATGCCAACAATGAAGCATTCATTAGTGGGGTTACATTTATCCAAGGGAGTGGGCTCTTTCACGATTCTGCCCCAAAACACGACCATGAATAAAGAATGGTATCAAAATGTTCTGCAAGAGCAACGTCTTCCAATGATCCTGCGTCGATCCTCAAATCCGCAAATGGACAAGCAGAGTTCCACAAATTGTGATCAACTCCAAACACTAATAGGCAAGAATGTGAGACCCGTTCTCATCCCAAGACGTCATCTAACTGACGCTTTTGACAATACGTCAACATCTGACGTTTTAGGGTACCCTTTAATGTCAGTTAGATGACGCACTGTAATCCTGAACCCTGAACTGCATCATATAACTGACGCTGAAATGTAAAGCGTCAGTTGGATGACGGCCTGATACTAGGATCGTCATCTAACTGACATTAAAGGGTACCCTAAAACGTAGGATGTTGACGTATGGTCAAAAGCGTCAGTTAGATGATGTCTTGATATGAGAAATGTGTTGGAATGGATCATCATCTATTGGTGAATGGATCACCAACATTCCTCAAATATTAGAAAATTATATTTTACTCTAAATGTAAAAAAAAAAAAAAAATAATCCTCTATTTGCCGAAAAGAAAATAACCCTTGGTAAACACTTTTAAAGTTATCTGAAACCCCTTGTTGTCTGCACTGAGGTAGGTTTAAAATTACAGCAGAGATTCGAGCGGCACGTTAGTGATTATGACCCAATCCTAAATGCAACACGAGCTGGCTAATGGGCTGTTATACGGTCAATTAAAAAATATATATATTTAAAAATTAAACACAGACCTTGGTCTTCCTCACTAAGAGCCAAAAGCTCTGTAAAACAAATCCCAAGGTTGGATTCAAAACTTAAAGATAATGTTCTCCAGTGAAGGGTGATGAAAAAACCATTTACAGTGCTCAAACTGTGATTAGTCATTTGATGACTGACTGACGATGGAAAAGCTACTATAGCTTGTTATTATAGACCATATAACACAGTGAAACTAAAGTATACTACCTATTTGACTGTACTGAAGTGTCAGAGAGCTCAAAATATGTCTCGTTTCTCACATTCATAGTGATGTACTATAGGGGGTAACCATGTTATATGTTTGGATTGTTTCAACAAACCTCATAAAATGTTCACGAACATCCATTTATGTGATGATAGCTGGTACCAACTGGAGGTCCATGAGGATTTGTATGTTTGAGTGGCTATAGATTCAGGATAAGAAACTGACACTCTTTATAAGTAGCTGGGACAAGGGCTAAAAGCTCTGGAGAGCTTTTGGGGGGCTCCCTGATGACATTTAGGTTCAGTAATACCATTCTGAAACCAGCAAGGTTTATTTATACAAGTTAATGCACTGAAACTCAAACTCTGTCTTAACAGCATGACATCACCCCAAACTGGGGTCTGACACTCCAGAACCAGTTGGAAGTGTTTTGAAATAATGTTTAGAGTAGATTGAAACTGAATTCACTCTCGAATAAATATACAACTCTTGCAGATCATGTGCTCAGCACGTTACCCCTTGGACCCTGCAGGTAGTGAGAGATGTACAGTTCGTACCACTGAAATAATTCAGCCTCGCTATATCGATATCTTAAAAATACCTGCATATCATCAAGATGCCTGTCAGCCTCAGAATGTTGGGATGTTGCTTAAGAAATGTGGTTGGCAATTTCCATGTCTGAAAATGTTCCCTCAGAACAAACAACGGTGCTAAGTTGCAGCTCCTACTAAATACGCCAATTTCAACAGCAGTCCCTTAACTCTCACTGTAGTTGTTTTTACCCTCATTAAACCATCAAAGCCACTTAAAAATAAATATCAAATATGTGCACCCACCTACACAATTCCACCCAAACACCTACAACCCAGTTGAACGTGTTGATGATTCAGCTGTTAGATAATGAAGCCAAAACATTTCAAGGCGATGGATGTAAGTTTATTTTGAAATAAGCTTGCTTTACACGGAATAGCATTTGCTGTAGCTATTTTTCATTTCTTTAAGCAAAGCCTGGCCAAATGATACTGTAGCATGGAGAGCAGCAGTTTAAAACTGTGCTTCAATAAATTTGAATTTGTAATTCTCATTTGGACTGTATTTTCCACTTGGCTAGCTTCACACAACTCTAAAAACCACAGGAATATAAAATAAATTCAGTCTTCAAATTGTGTCATTTTATTAGTGTCAAGCCCTAAATGAGGGTTAATATTAGGAGTGTAACAATATATCGTGCCACAACATATCGCAATACAAAAATACAACAATACGTATCATGGATAGTGACAATATGTATCATGGATAGTAATGATATAAATTATCATTACTAAAATAAAAAATAAAAAAATAACCAAAATAAAAATTACTGTGTGAGAAAAAAATGCAAGTTTTCAGAGTTTTAGTGTCAGTACTACATTGAACTACTACTGTATATAGGGGAGCGGGGCACAACCTAACGCGGGGTTAAATGTAACACGGATGTTTTACAGTCCGTCAGGATCAAGCAGGTTGTCTTTCCGCTCTTTTTCTCTTGCTGCCAGAAGACGGTCTCCGTGAATTTGCGGAAAGTTTTGATTATATTTCGTGAAGATACAGGACGAAGAGTGTTTTGACACCATGCAAGTAATTTTTTTCATCATAGATTTTTCATCATAGAGTTGGGTGTATACGTTTCCAAATCCAACTTTATATTGCCTTAATCATCGTCTTGTTGGCTCAAACAGCACCGTTTTGAAACATGTCAGCAAATCCTAGTGACTGTTAGCTAAGATTAAAATATGTAATACACAGCGGGGTTGGTTGTAACAGAGTGTTACTACTGCCGCCAAGTGTACAATGATAATCAAATGAAAACGGAGCCACACAACTTTTCAGGTTTGAGTATAAATTTAACTTTGTTGGACGTTCACAAACAATGTTGGAATTTAAAATGTTTAAAATTTAGTGTACTATGAATGATAACTTGTTTATTTATTAAAATATGGCCTTTTTAATGCAATAAACCCTTTAAATTTTTATTTTAAGCTCATTTGTATTATTATGACCGCTATTAATAATAATAATAATATTTGTACATGCAGCTGCCACACACAAATCTAATTTAATTGCAATTACAATATTTTATAATTTTATTTTTTATTATTTATTGCAAAACTGTGCAGCCCTTTTCTATATCTCTATCCATGACATTGATCCACAATAGAAGGATGATTGGATGAGAGGTGGATGTATGTGTCTATACAGATGCACAAACAATATCAAACTATACAAATAAAATAGTACTGAATTATGTGTGTTACACACAAGTGTTACAACTAACCCCTCTGTCTGTTACAATTAACCCCGCATATGGGGTAAGATGTAACATTTGCACTTCTGTCACTTTCAGTACAACTGTACGAAAATGGTAGGTCCTAGAAAAAAACTTTAAGTGTTCATTTGTAGCAGAGATGTGTATGTTGCTTGTGTAAAAAAATATTAATCTAACCTAATTATTAGGAGACATATGTTAAAAGGGGGATATTTGTAGGTCCTGATAATGCCAAATGTCTGATGTTACCAGTTAAAAGGGACTGACATTATTTTAAATATATCTAGTCAGTGAAAGCATGCAAGCATATTCATCTACAATAACTCAGTAATTTCAGCTTCAGAATCATTATATTTTTTTATTCTGGTGTCACCATTGTCTTTGGGTTAAAAACACCAAGTCCAAGCCTATTCATTTAAACCTACAATGTAATGTCAAATTTAGCCTTTTAATCAACAGTACATTTTTTGTTAACCTTTTGTCTTGCAATAATATCGTATAGTGAGTTCAGTATCGAATTGTGGTATTGTTACACCCCTAGTTATATGCTTACTAAAATACATTTAGAAGCTTAGAAAATTCCACTGAAACTCTCCTGTCTACACAACTGAAAATGTTTTTTAAGAAAAATGAGCACTTTGCAGCTTTATAGCTTTTCAATGCATCAAACTCAAATGTAATATCCAGAACCACATGTTCTAGTCAAGTCGCAAACAAAGGAGCATTCAGAAGAGGAGACAAACGCAAGCTCTAGTGATATTGATAAGCATGTCAAATATGTTTACCCAAGCACACAAACACAGGTTGCTACAAGCAATTCCTGACTACGAAAATTCACAAGTCCACAAACACTACTTTTGATCAAATTACCATTTTAACAATACACCCATAAGCTACAGTTATTGATTAAAACAATACAATTGGGGTAACTTTGTGGTATTAACAACCATTGACATTAGAGATTAAAGTGACTGAAAAGAGCTTATGTTGCTTGATATTGCAAAACTGGTTCAGTATTTCTTACTTATTATTTGAATGTTTTGTCATGTTTATAAGAATGGTTTGTAGCGCAAATAGTTTGCTGTACTTTGTTAATCTTACTGTTATTTACCAACAGCTACCTATTAAGACTCTGTGGACTAAAAATCAGTGGTTCAGATTCAGTTTTATTCAATTATTAAATTAAGGATCTGATAAATTGGGCAAGGACTGTTTCTGGTATGCGAGAGAGCTCACTTAGCACACAGATTGCTGACAGATTAGGCCAGGATTAAATTAAATTAACTCCAGGTTTTGATTCCAGATCTTAAAAATTTAGGAAGAGAATCCCAATGGGTTTAATCACAAAACAACCTCTTGTGAATGCCTCCAAGGTCTTGAATATTTCTGAGGTCTTCAGTGCTATTCAAATTTGAAAGTTTATACATGTTTTTCATTCCATAATGATAGGATACAAGAAATAAGAGGCTTCTTCAGCAGAGTAGAAAAACTTTTCAGTCCAGACATGCAGAAGATGATGACAGAAAACATACCTTTATGAATTTATTTATTCTGCTGATCAAAAGATATTCTGAAAAATGTAAGTATAACCAAACAGCTGGTGGTCGCCATTGACTTTCATAGTATTTTTTCCCCATACTATGAAAGTCAATAGGTTAGGGTTAGCCCATCAATTGTTTAGTCAACGACATTCTTCAAAAAATCTTCTTTTAGGTCAAGCAGAAGAACGAAATTCGTACAGGTTTAGAACAACTTAAGGTTTAGTAAATGATGACAGAATTTTAGGGTGAACTATCCCTTCAAACTATATCTATTTTTTTTTCTATCAAATCAACATTAAATAAAAAAAAAGAAAAAGAAGAAAAGAAAACAAGGCACTTGCAGAATGAGAGGCAATGAGAGGATTTGGAAAGGATTCCACATTTACTTTGCCTGGGGACATTTCCTCTGGAGCCTGCCGGTTTCTTACTCACACGCCAATCACAATTTGCTTGAGTTTGCCAGAAGCTACGCACACAACTCACTGAATATGACAGTCAAAATCAATATTATGACAAATCTGATGAGAAAACCCCCTCAGATGCACCCCAGTCTGAAACATTTGGCCAGTGCAAAGTGTCAGTGTCTTTCACAAAGGAAAAGTGTGGTGTCCATGATTTTACAGTTAGCTTAGACAGTATTGGTTTGATTTATGATCCACATGGACTCTCAACCATGACCAACGCTGGGGTGTGGATTTTTATATGACAGACTTTCCACAGCATTTTGCTCAAAGAGAAAGACTCAGAGAGGCATGGGCAATTTGCTTCGGGCTTGGGTTTTCATCTACAAAAGGATGCCCCCATTTATCTCTGGATTTCATTGTAAACATGCCAATTCGAGATCAGAAAAAGAACAGTTGACATTCCTTCACTGAACCACTTGAGCTGACAGAAAACCACATTGTAGAAGCTCAACCACCATAACGGTGTGGGGAAACAAATAAAATAGACTCCAGATGTATTAATGGCAGTGCAAGTGACTTTATCCAAATCATCTACAGTACGTCCATAATCCACTGTGCATTAGACTTAATAAAAGAAAATAATAAAAATTGTTCTCATGAGAAAACAATTTATTATTTTAAGTTTAACCATATTACGTTTTGGCGGATTGGTGGCTAATTGGTATGATTTTGCTAGATTATAATCAAGATTGTCAGAAGAAGACTATATGGAGGAAAGTGGTAAAATTAGACTAGAGTTCAAAATGCATTAATCTGTAAAAAGTAAGAGTAGTATTGGGATGGTTATCTATTAACATTTCGTGAGCTTAGAATTATAAGGTTCTATCTCCGTTTAGGGTAGTTCTGAGATATTGAGCATCAAAGTTTTTACATCCCAGCTGGCAAAACTGTTATGTAGTATAATCTTCTATAATAGCTTTATCTATTAATCTATTTTTTTTTACAAAAATAACACCACACAGGCATTAATAAACACCTAATGGATCAGATTATGTCAAAAACTCAATTTCGACCAAAAGTGGAGATAGAACCTTATAATTCTAAGCTCACGATTTGTCTAAAATTATGACCAATAATTAGTTTCGGATTTAATTTAAGGGAACTTCATGTAAAAGCATTGCACAGACACTAACACACACACACACACACACACACACACACCTGTTGCCTTACCTTTGTGAGATAGTCGTAATCTTGGATACACACTCCTTGCCGATTGAGTTGCTGAGCTGATCCATAGTGTCATGCAAAGCATGAAGGTCCACACACCCCATGCCATCCTCACACACTCCTTTTAAAAGTCTCACACTGACTCCTTATGATCCACCACGAGCAGCCTCCATCCGCTGACAGACTAAATTGCCGGTTAAAGAAGAAAACTAGTAAGCTATCATCAAAGAATTGTGATGAAACTCACTTGACGTTTAGGGTGTGTGCGTGTGGCTTTGAGATGCTTCTGTGAATTCCAGTGTGAAGAAAAGTGTCAAAACCGAGTGTAAGGCTGTGACTCAATCCTGGCTGACTGTCCCTGTCACTCTTACCACAGCCGATGGATTTCTCTAACTCATAGCACTATGTGTGCGAGTATGAGTGTGTCAGACATCAAGCACGCTGATCCTGGAGAGCTTCCACCTCCTCCTCCTCTAATGAGAAGAAGCCTCTTCTCTCTCTCTCTCTCTCTCTCTCTCTCTGCTCTGTGAAATACTGCCCTTCCACGTGCCAGCCCTCTCTCCCTCCTGACTACTTCAAGTCCCCTGCCGCACATATGGACAACAGCCAAACACTCTGCTCCACTCTCCCATCCACCCCCACCTCTTCTCTTTCACTCTCTCATTCTGTCTCTCTTTCACTCTCTTGGTTCCGCCCTTGTGCTATCCTCTATTTATAATGTACTTCTGTTATCATCTCTGAGGATATGTTTAAAAGCATATGAAAATGATGCTTAATACTAGAATTTGGTTATTGCAACTGCAATTGTCAAAACAGAAGTTACTTTTTTACGAATAAAAGAGCTGGCAAATTTCTTAATAGATCAGAATTTGTTTTATGTAAAAAAAAATAATAATCTGAATATTTCAGAACACTGTTTACTTATTTCTTCACATGTCCAAATGAAAGCACTTTTCACAATACATATCGTTTCAATGTAGCTTTACAGAAAATAAAGGTTTCTATATTACAGTTCAAGATATTTGTTATCAGAAGTGTCAAAAGTAATGTCCCATATGCATATATATATATATATATATATATATATATTTTTTTTTTTAAATACTATATTAAGATATTACAAATCATGCAGTTAGTTAATATCATGTATTCAAACAACCTTACAAATTAATTAAACCTGTGTCCTTTTTCGAGCAACATTAATGATATCTCATATATAGATTGCAGTACCACCGCCATGACCAAACAGACAGGGCTTGTGCTCTGTTCTCTAAAACATTTATCTGTAATTTTGTCCTTTCCTGACAATGCGAGGGATGCATTTAAATGTAATGAAGTATTTAAACCAGCCCATTGCTTCATTCATCGTTTAACGACAATGGACCTATACCGAAATTTTAGGCATATTTACTGACACTGGGCTAACTGAAGTGTCCTGTTGGATTACACAATGATTAAAAAATAATAATAAATTATATTATTATATAGAAATTTAGTTGAAAAAAAAATTCTTAAGAACTTAAACTTTAGAACTTAATATCCAAATTAATAATACATGAATGTCAATGTATCAGATACAGTAACACAATATAAAAAGAGTCTTGAAAAGACACACGTATTATGAAAAGACACACATCACGTATTGACAATTAACTAAATATTAGTGGACTATTCAAATGTAATGTTTAGTTAAAAAATACAAAAACTGTTAAAATTGCAAAGCACAATTAGCTAAACTGAAAACAATTGTACAAGGTTAATCACGAACAAGCAACAACTCAAGAACATGATGTTAAAAAATAACCCTGCAGATGAGCGTAAATTGAAAAAAATAAATAACTATACAATTTTAATGGACTATTTCAGTATTAATGATTCATCAGTGCACATAGGGGCAGTCGTGCACTCTTCGAAAAAAAGGTACAAAAGCCGTCACTGGGGCTGTACCTTTTCAAAAGGTACACTTTTGGTAACGCTTCCTTTTACAGTCCAGTTACCCATGTAAATACTTATTTTAGGAACTACAATTACTGGGTAATAACTAGTACCAATCCTGAACCTACCCCTAAACCTACCCCTGTTCCATTACTTACCTTATATTAGCCAGTACTTTCTAGGTAAGTACACTGTAAGTACTGTACTATAAAAGGAAGCGTAACCACACTTTTGTACCCAAAGGCTGCAATATATTGGTACCTTAGTGGTACATTTAAGCACCTAAAAATGTACATACTAACATCTAAAATGTACATATTAGTGCCTAAAATGTACATATTAGCAACTAAAATGGACATATTAGCTCCTGAAATGTACATATTAACACTTAAAATGTACATATTAGCACCTAAAATGTGCATATTAGCACTTAAAATGTACATATTATAGGACCTAAAATGGACATATTAGCTCCTGAAATGTATATTGCCACCTAAAATGTAACACATTGGCACCTAAAACGTACATATTAACAACTAAAATGTACTTATTAGCACCTAAAATGTTCATATTTAACAACTAAAATGTAGTTATTAGCACCTAAAATGTATATATTAGCAACTGAAAATGTGCATATTAGCATCTAAAATGGACAAAAAGTTCACCTTTTGAAAAGGTACAGCCCCAGTGACAGCTTTTGTACCTTTTTTTCTGAGAGTGTGGCCTAATGATTAGAATCGCTCCCCGGGCGCCACAATGAATGGCTGCCCACCGTTCACTACTCACTACTCCTAATGTGTAGCACTAACTTGGATGGGTTAAATACAGAGTATGATTTACCATAATTGGCCTTCAAATTTCACTCTAAATTAATGTGCCAATAAGGAAGAAAAAACTACAGCAACTTCAGTTTCATGCTGACTTTAAGAATTAGGATAGGCTACCACTTCTTCTTACAGTTTCTATCTTGTTGTGTTCTAATATTATACACATTACACACTAGTATGCCCAATGACAAATGAGAGGGAGCGTTCATGCTCTGATCATTACTAGACATCACAGTGTGGGTCTTGAGCTATGGTGGACTGTGAAAAATCACTTTCATCTGGGCCTGTGGTTACACAACCCAATGCTGGATTCATTAGAGCAGCTTTATGTTCACCAATGGTTATTTTTGTGAGCAACATTAAACTGCACTTAATTTTTCTCTTTCATGCCCATTTTCCTTGTCATTCTCACTGCTACACGTTCCTCTTAGTTTGCGCTGTTTGAGTTTCTCCAGCCTGTGACCGATGGATCTCAATCCCTAAGGTTCAGACTGTATGTAGTAACAAGAGCATTTAAGCACACTTCCAGCACTTGGATCAATCAAAAAAGTTCTGTCAGGACACTATCGTCAAATACAATGGACAATTAGCATACGATTAGTATTGGTGGTATGGTTCTGTTCTTGGCAAGGACTCCTGCGTGCCATCATGCAGCCTAGCAAGGATAAGAGCAGGGAGAGCACCATTAACCCCTATTAGGGTAAACAGAACCAATATGAATTTATTGCAGATATGATTAATTTTAATACACAACATACTTTGAGAATTTCCGTCTGATTCAGGGGGAATCAGAATGCAAAATCCTTACTAACGAGAGGAGGAGCTGGGGATGGAAGAGGGAATCTAGCTCCTGAGAAATGCATTAGCTGCTGATAATTCTGAAGGAGCTTATCTATACAGTGATAGGCATCCTATTCCTATGAGTAGAAGTGGATCATCTGAGAGTCAGCTGAGACCTGCCAGAACTGACACTACGCTTGATGATTGTCACCATCATTGGCCTGTCATTTGACAAGTGAAGAGAGGACGCTCCCATTTTTCTGGATAGCAGCATTGCACCGTGTGATTCCGTAAACCGATGGCAGCTGATCTTTGTTATGCTCTGAGAATGATCTCATATATGTTCACATGTGGCATTCTGGTTACTGCTTGTTTGAATCGGGTGACATCATATACTGCTTTGTAAATACTCTATCTCGACCACCTCCCCCCATCAAATAGTGATAAAAACATTCTCCCATTTAAACCATGCCAGATTGGTGATTACTATAGTTAAAGTATGTTTACTCCAATCTTTAGGCATGAAGCACTTGGCAACAAAAACTCAGAAAAACACCATAAGTCGCATTAGGCCCTAAAAAAAGAACGTATAACTTTGTCAAAAGGGTTAAAGTGGTTCGTGTTACTGCATTCCGGACCAACATACTGTACACAGTCAAGCTCTTAGTCACTCAGTTCAGGTGTGAGCTGGACAAACCTCTTGCGAGTTGAGTAACAAATAGTTATAGGTAGATGCAGTCAAACAAAAAAAATATTCTGTCACAAAATACATTTTCACTAGTGGGTGCAGTATGGGGACACTATAGTTAATTTATTTAAGTGAAGATAGCAAAACAAAGTAAATAGTGACATACTATAGCCCAAAATTAAAGGTGGAATACCTAAGATTTTTGCATTAAAATATCCCAAAATCACAAGGCCAGTGATATATATTTAGTGAAGATGATAACTTATAATATTCCAAATGTTTCAAACAATGTTTAAATCGTGAGTAAAATTTTCATTTTAACCAAGGAAACGGGGCGTGTGAGCAGGGGTGAGCTGGGAGTCGCCAGTCAATACATGTCATATCCGCGTTACACCGGTTTCCGCTCGTACTACGTGTAGTCCTGGACAAATGCGAGACTGTAGTTGTGCTGTTAGCGTCCATCAAGAAGCTTGTTTCGCGCATTTGTTATGGAATGGTGCACCAATTACTCTTTTCAATTATTCTCGGAATGTGAACTGTTGCCTGTAAAGGGGGTCGCACACCGGACGGAAAGAGCGAAGCCGTGCCACGTCTCAGGACAAAGTCCAGTATCGCACACCGGATGCGCACTTTCTCATCAGTATATGGCCAGCAATATTGTTATGTTTAATGACATGAAAGGAAGATAATGTCTGTTCTATGTTACGATTGTACTGTACAATTAAATACAATCGTTGCTGAGTCTGCAGTCTGAAAACTTTACCTCAGAGCATCTGTTTACTAAATGAATTGAGAATCTCACCTGAAAAATCTAATAACATCAGCAATTGTCATCCAGCAGCTGACTGCTTGACTTCAAACCCTCTCCACCATAGCTTCTGTCCAGTGACTCGTAGAGAACATCTGTGATAACTAATTTACTTTTAAACCTGACTTTTCTTGCGGCTATTTCAGTTTAATGAAAAACAAGCATGTCATTAAACGCAACATTTATAGAAATTGAACTTTACCTCATCAATGACAACTAATTTTCGATTCCCGCCTGACTGATTTATCCACGGTGGAGTTGAAACAACAGATCCCATCATTCCGCGTTCCTCCACGTCGTCATCAAGCAAAGTCGTTGTTGTTGTTGTTTTGAATGTAGCGCCTTCTAGCGACATGCAATCTTAGGTATTGCAGCTTTAATCATACAGTGGACTACCAACAAAAATTTATAATAAAATTGGGACCAATTATTAAGAAATTATGTCTGAAATTATTCAGACACTTTGACCTGACGAGGTTGTGTTGTGTTTTTTTAGTGAAAGTGAATAAGGGAGGAGTTCCGATATCCGTCACACTGACGTAATGTTGAAGTTACCGCCTTTGAAAGGGAACTAGGTGGATGTTCACCACACTTCCATACTCAAAATAAATCACATTAAACAGAGCAAAACAAAAGAGATAAAGCTGAAAACAAATTTAACGGAACAAACAAAATACAACTAACAAAAAAGCATTTAAACAAACAATATTTATAAAAAATGCACAGAAAAACCAGTAAAGTATATGTACACCAAACAAAACAAACAAAGGGACTGGTTATAAAGAACCAAGCAATCATAGAATCACATCTGCTCACATCTGAATGCTGGAGAGCAGGTGTCACACAAACACATGCAACGAATCAAACAGAAAACGTATGGTATCCGAGAAACACCTCCTAAAATTTAAACATAAAATTACTCACAACATAACTATAAACGAACATTGCGCAGTAGCGAAGTTACACATATCTTTACTTCATAGCGGGTTCGCAAGTCCAAATGATGCATACACACCTCAGCCTCAGAGAAGTATGCTATCGCCATGTCAGAAGAAGCACGGGAATGCGGGAGGGGCATGGGAAATAGCCACTGCCAACAACCCACACCAACGAAATATCTGCCATAAAGCTATAAGCCAATGTCTCATTCCCGCTTCTCAGGGAACCGAGGTTGCGAGTAGTAACCGAGAGACATTTTGGTGTCCAAATCGATTGATCATTTGTCATTTTCGTTTCTTTCCTTTGGAACTTTTAAGTTTTATGTGTCGTTGTTGGTGTTGTTCTGTTAATTTTGTCTTTCATTACAGGAGACCTTTTGAAGAACCACAATCCTGTGTGTAGTGTGTAGAATCCTGTGTTTCCCCTGTAAACAGGGTGACCGCTGTATCGGGAGAGGTGGCTTCTCTCTCTCTAACATCCCATTACACATCCTAAACGAGATCCAGGTGGCTCCAGGGAGTTAATAAATGCTTTCTGAAGCAAAACGATGAGTTTGTGTGAGAAAAATATTTCCTATATGCAACGGTACTGCTGACATGTACAGTACGATATGCCATGATGCACTACGCTACCTCTGACCTCATAAATTCCGTAAGTTACGCATTAGGGGCAAGTATGCCCCCTCGAGTATGGCCATTAGCCATGGCCACTAACGTGTTTACGTACACAATGTTTTCTTACACAAACTCATCGTTTTGCTTCAGAAGGCCTTAATTAACCCCCTGGAGCCGTTTGGAGTTCGCTCACTGATGGATGGACGTATGTTTTTGAAGCTTCTATCTGTTGGTTGCAATCCACTGCCATTTTAAACTTGGAAGAGCTAGGATATTTTTTTAATATAACTCTGATTGTAATTCATCTGAAAGATGAATGTAATATATACACCTGGGATGGCTTGGTCTAAGGTGAGTAAATCATGGGCTAATTTTCATTTGAAAGTAAACTACTCCTTTAACTTTAACAGCTGACAGCTATTGCATTTTTTCATGAGACAGTCAACACAAGAGGATGGCCAAAATATGAGTTCTTGTCATATTGAATTACCATTTCTAATCTATAGCAAATAAACTGTGATAATGTGAGAACTGTTGAAGGTGTCTGAATAAATTTTGGTTTGACTGTATACATTAATATGGCTGACGTCACAAACTCTAATTTCTGAACAACCTGCTTTTGAAGCTAACTATAGAAGGAATGTTGCTTTCTGATCAGGATCTCTATACTGCAGTGCACTGAATAACTATTACTCATCTTACTATTCATATAGGGTGACTGCACTGGAAAGATGACTAATTGGTTCCTTTTGAATACAATCGGCATGAAATCACAGCATGAGTGAGTGTGTCATATGCAGAGTTCCATCTGCCTGCTGTTCATTACCCTAACCTGTCATTTTCCCCTTCTTTCACGCTTTCTCTTTAAATAACAGCTACCGGACATACTGACAGTCACCCTACAATCTCCAGCTGAATGAGAGACAAATAGAGATAAAGAGTGAAGACCTTAGAAAGCAGCACCAGTGCAAAGGAAGCCAACAGAAATCACTCAGCCTGTGCCAGTACACTTATTTATTGCTTTATATCTCTGCTCTCATACATTTTCTTGGGACACATGTCTTTCTTCTTGGATTAGCTGAAAAAGTCAGATATCTGATCATTCTGGTGCTAAACTCTCTACAGCTGAATTTAAATGCTACGGCTCTCAGATTGAGTAAACACTTCAGATGATCATTTGTAAGAGAGATATGACACCAGGCTTTTCAAGATGATGCTCTGTCCAAACAATAAAGCAAATATTATCTGTTAACAAAAAAATTGACATATCCAGGAGGAAAATGGTATTGCTTAAGATGACTTAATAAAGATATAAATACAAATGAGAACTGTTTTTTTGTTTGTTTGTTTTTTCTACATACAGTGATAAGACGAGGGTTTTTATGGGGTAGGCTCCATTGGCAGCCTTTTTAATTAACACTTTCAAGGCTCAGAAGGGTAGGAAAGACATTGTTAAAAAAACGTCCATGTGACTACAGTGGTTCAAGCTTAATTTTATGAAGCGACGAGAATACTTTTTGCACGCCAAAAAAATAAATTAACTTTATTCAACAATTTCTTCTCTTCCGCATCAGTCTCCGAAGTGCAATTACGAGAGCACCACAACGCATGTGTGACCTTGCGTGTGTCTTCCTCTGCTTGTACAGGGCTCCAGACTAACTTTTCCACTGGTTGAACTAGTGCTACCAACTTTTTCAGTGTTCGGTTTTTGGTACGCATTTTTGAACCAAACAGTTCGTTCGGTTCATTTGTCCTGCCGACCAACATTCCGTTATTCAAATGTACGCGCGTCACGCGTGGCAAGCGCGTTCATAATGTAAGAGACGCTGGCGTGACCACAACATTGTCCAACATCAAATGGCAAATGTAATGTAAGCGGAACGAAACTGAGCTACTCGTTATTGTGTGGTTGTCTGGATCACGAACCGTTTATCAGTTTGGACCAATGCAGCGCGAGCCGATCTTGATCAGCACTGTTACTACACAGCTAAATCCAGTGAAGAAAACATTTGAATTCGCCACTGAAGTAATAACATCGCTGCGAGGTCTAGTGAGAAACATTCACATTTCTCCGTTATTAACGGATCAAACAGCGCTGACGTGGAAACCAGGAAGAAACATTGTGCCATGAATGAACTATCCAGCGTCCACAGATCAGCAACATCACCAAGGATTTACTGTATAACACTACTATCTGTAAGTTTGGCAGGAATAGTAGGCTATAATGCTTTCAAGTAACATCACGTCTGTTGTATTTTGACATTATCAATACAATTGCTTCCATCAAATGTTAATCTAAACTAAAATAAACCTTTGTTTATAACTACTACAATATTAAATTTCATTTTGTCCAAAGAGCTGTTTTGTTTTAAATGCTCCTAAAAAAGTCAAGTTTAGTTCAATCATTGCTCGAAGTTAAAAAATATCATACTTTGTTAGTTTTAATAAAAATATAATTAAAAAAATTAAATCAAGGAAATTTCTCTGCCATTTCTTTTTGCTGTATTTGAAACATATCCAAACCTGTACCGTGACACAAGTGTATCTGTATCGAACCGAACCGTGAATTTTGTGAACCGTTACACCCCTAGCTAATACATATTTTTCGTTATCAGAGTTTAAAGTACTGTAGCAAAAATCAGAAATCACTCCTTACCTTCTGCATTTTATAATAATTTCCTTTTCCTCAGTCGAGCGATTACTCTAACCACTGAAAAGACCTAGGAAGGGGCATGCTGTTTTGTGAGACATTTTCATTTTTATATGCCTTAATTCGTTAATTTGTAATTGGCGGGTTCCACCATCAGTGTGCAATGCGTGTGACGTCTACGTTCATGAACAAATAAACTGCACGTGTCTTACGGAAGAACACTGTAGCCGGAGCTACTCCCCATTAATGTCTATGGCGAGTCACGCAGGCACTGGGCAACTCCGCATGCGAGTCGACCCCGGGATAAAATAGTCATAAACACTTATTATAGGCGTACCGTAGTGATTCAGGATAAGTCAAAAACACGGTTTGGAAAATGGACTCATAATGTAGCCAACTTATTCATCCTGAACATAAGTTACAGACTGCAGCAGCTGATACAACGACGTTCTTTTGCGGAAGCATCCACACGCACATATGCGACCACATAAAATTAACTCGCACATTCTCAAAAAACGGTCGCATATGCTCATCAATTTGATCGCAGTCTGGAACCCTGTTGTAAATCCAGTCCTGCGTTTCCTGGTCATATGAAAGAACGGAAGCTCCTGCGTCATCGCCACATACATGCGTCATGGCGACTGATACGGAAGAGAAGAAATTGTTGAATAAACTTGGTTGTTTTTTGGCACATAAAAAAGGTATTCTCTAGCCAGGTTAACGCCAGACCACGTATCATTGAGAATGAAATGTGGTCTGGAAACCACAAGTAAATTTTCTCGTATTTGAGGCGTGGTTTACGAATGCCCAGAGCCGTATTATCGGGGGCTACGAATGTCTTATCAAATGCGCCTGTACGTCTATCAAATGCACATGGGCTCTCTCCCCATTCTGTGATTAGTTCCCTGTTTCAGGGGAAAATTTGGTTTATGGTATCCAGACTGCCTAGCAGTGTGAATAAAATCGTGCTGAGGCAAGGCAGAATGGGGAAACCCAGGCTAGGTATTCGCATCACTTCATAAAATTAAGGTTGAACATTATAGGCAGTTTAGTGTTAAGAGATTAATTTACACCAGAAACAAAAGAGAACTTGTAAGAACTTGCGCCTTAATCTCCGAAAACATTATTTTTGTCTCACATTTCATAATGAATTGAGACAAGCTAAGTGCAGACTAATTTCTCATCAGTTATTTTTCATGAATTGGAATGTGTGCAAAGAATTGTGGGTGACTAAAGGGCACAAATGATAGACTTGATGGATCCTTCAAAACATGCCAAATGAAGAAAGCCAAATGAAGGCTGCCTTCCAAGGATCCTCGGTGACACTTGATAATGTGGCAGCTGAGATATGCAACATTCTTAAGGCACAGCCTTCTGTTTTAGAAGCAACATAACACTCTTACTTATGGTTGAATTGGATACTCAAAGTTCACCAGCAAAGACATCGGTTAATAAAGTGAGATTACCGGTAAGTATATTTGAGTTAGGCTATTTAATTATTGCAGGTTTGATAAATATTACAAATTTACATTTCACTGTTTTTATTCATTTTAAATAGATTCTAAATCTGTTTTTGTGCGAGATGAGTAAATGTATGCTCACATTTAGTATAACTATACCGTAATAACCATCATGTTTACACAGTGCACACAGCGACTTTGCACTTACTCCCGATTTTCTCTCAACATAGGGACAGGAGAGCTGTCAGTCAATTAATGGGAAAACAATGCCTATTACGGGGCAATTTAAAAAATAAATTTGTAGTAATAAACTTTATGCAACAGATGCTGTTAATGGAGCTTAGCATGTACTGAGCCCCGATTTTTCCTTTCCAAAAGCCACCTTTTGGTCTTTCGTTCAATCATGTTGCCATCTAGGAGGAACAAATGAGAAATGTCTTTTGTGATTTTTCTCTTCTATAGGTCAGACTGTGTCTCTAACACATAAACTTACATAAAGTAACCCTGGAGAGTTATACAGTAGCATTGCAGACCTTTTAACTCCCCTCCTCCGCATCTGCAAGCCCATAGTTGCTTGACATAAAAAAGACAACTTAAATTGGTGTTAATATCAAAGATTAGTTTCATTTCGCCTTGTCTGGAACATTCGCTTTCATGATTCACACAGCAGTGAAAATATTTTCTCTCATATAAATGCTGTGAAAACATCCTCTGCAAGTCATCCCACTGGGTTGGGAGGAGCGCGCTGTCAGGGTGAAACACACACCCCGTCATGAAAACTCGTGGCAGAGAGATTGCCATCTCAATAGGGGTGCGAGTCTGCTAAGTCTGTGGACTGCAACAAAAGCTCTGTTCATCTATAAAAAAAGTTTGCTGCATCTAGCTTACACGTGTGCATCACATCTTTTAGTCGCATGCATTCACAAAATATCATAAAACGTCATCCATGCATAAGTGATATGTAATAGCTCATTATATATAACTATCAAATTGATTATGTATTAGCACAGTTTTAAAGAGGATTAATGCAAATTGACACATTATGAACACTTGAACTACACTGTAAAAAAATATTGTTGGTTTAACTTAAAAAAATAAGTAACCTGGTTGCCTTAAAATTTTAAGTTAATTGAACTGGAAAAAGTGAGTTAATACAATAAAGGTGATTGATCAGAAACTCAAAATAATAAGTTATCTGAACTAAATAAATTATTTAAGTTGATTTGACAAATGAAAAAATGTTGTGATAACAAATCTTGGAAATATTTTTTTAATACAGTGGGCAACAGTCAGTGAGCGTAAAGAAGTTTTGCATAATAGCATTTTAGGAAAATTTAAATGTTTGAAAGATCTCACAAAGTTTGTCAAGAAATGTCATAATTCACTAACTATATATCTAAAAATGTGCATGAAAGGAATTGAAAAACCAACATTTAGGAAAATTAAGATTTTCTGCATTGTGACATTATTTTCAAAACAATCAAACATAGATTACACCCAAAATCTAATTTCCATAATGCATTCGGATGTTTAACTGACCATTTTCATTATTTTCAAAGTGTATCCGTTTTACCGTAAAGTAAAATACTGTAATACAATTAAGAAATAAGTAAAATAAAAAAAATTAAAAATTAGCAATAATTTACATAATTTAAAGGTTCAATACCTAAGATTGCATATCACTAGAGGGCGTGAGCACATTCAAAACAACAACAACGGCTTTGCTTGATGACGACGTGGAGGAACGCGGAATGATGGGAACTGTTGTTTTCAACTCCACCGTGGATAAATCAGTCGGGACGGGAATCGGGTTCAGTTGTGCCATAGATGAGGTAAAGTTCGATTTCTACAAGTGTTGCGTTTAATGACATGCTTGTTTTTCATTAAACCGAAAGAGCTGCCGGGAAAGTCAGGTTTAAAAGTAAATTAGTTATCACAGATGTTACTGTACGAGTCACTGGACGAAGCTATGGTGGGAGAGGGTTTGAAGTTAAATCGTTGCTAATGGATCCTGACTTCGCCCTGATGCTGCAATATGCATTTAGTTTTGTATTCATTTACAGAAATCAGCTGCTTGACAATTACTGCAGATGTTATTAGATCTCTTCAGGTGATATTCTCAGATTCAGTGAACAGAATGTTCTGATGTAAAATTTTCAACTGCAGACATCAGCAAACGATTGTATTTAATTGTACAGTACAATCATAACATAGAACAGACATTATCTTCCTTTCATGATGAGAAAGTGCGCGTCCGGTGTGCGATACTGGACTTTGTCCTAGACGTGGCGCGGCTTTCGTTCGGTGTGCCGATACTGGACTTTGTCCTAGACGTGGCGCGGCTCTTCTCGTCGGTGTGCCGATCTGGACTTTGTCCTGAGATGTGGCGCGGCTCTCCGTCCGGTGTGCGATCTGGACTTTGTCCGAGGGACCGTGGCGTGGCTCTTCTCCGTCCAGTGTACGCCCCTTTACAGCCAACAGTTCACATTCCGAGAATAATTGAAAGAATAATGCACCAGAATGTGCACCATTCCATTACAAATGCGTGAACAAGTTGACGTTTGTTGCTTGAGTAGACGGGAACGCACAACGACAGCTTCCGCATTTATCCCGGACTACACGTGTACGTACGAGCAGGAAGAAGCTGGAGGTAACAGCGGATATGACAACGTGTTGACTGTGGACTCCCAGCTCACCCCTGCTCACACGCCCCGTTTCCTTGGTTAAAATCTCAATTTACTGGCGATTCAAACATAGCTTGAAACATTTGGAATATTGTAAGTCATCATCTTAACTAAATATATAACACTGGCCTTGTGTATTTTGGGAATATTTCAATGCAAAATTCTTAGGTATTGTACCTTTAATAATTTCATTGTATTAACTTACTTTTCCATTTCAATCAGACTTAAAACTAAGGCAACCAGGTTACTCAATTTTTTAAGTTAAACTTCATCAATATATATGATTTTTTTACAGTACTGATTAATAAAAACCTTTTTTTCTTCATTATCTAGCAGTAATGGGGATTGGTTGGTTGACAAAAGCAAAAATCTTAATGGTCCAAAAAAGTATGTTTTTTAAGTGAACTGTGACCTAAACATTTTCTTGACAAGTTCAGTAAGAATTAGAACCCTCTAATTGGCTCAATGGACAATTAAATTATTAAAAAATGTGATGCACACCATTACATGCAGCTACAGCATGACGCATCTATCGTACAGTTATTTATCAAAATGGCAGTCTACATAAAGAAAATACTGATCAAAGACAACACATCAATGCAAAGCTTTGATTCCAGCCCTTTCAATGTCTTCAATGGTGAAAATCACTTGTTTGAGAGAAGTATGGAAATTCACACATGGAGAGCCCTGGAGAAATGGATCGGCCATGACCAAGCAGGCTTTTCCCTTTAAAGTTTTGAGCGTGTATCCATCACAATGCCATGGTCGAGCAGGCAGAGCGATTTACAGACCCTCAAGAGAAAGGCCTCTCCGCTACACTTAACACAGAATGAAGTGCAACTTCCAGCCAGTACCACAACAAAGCCTTACTCTGTAGGACCGTGGCAGACCAGAGGATTACTGGCAAAAACCCTCTCCATAAAACCCAATTCAGCTGAGGTGATTTCTCAAATGTCAGCAGCTGTAGGTTCAAATTCAATAGAAAGCCTGTTAAGTTGCTTCCAACAACAGATGCCTGGATGATTCAAACAGTTGATCAGGTATCACTGTTTTTAATAGAACACTCATCACTTTTTCATTAAGGAGGTGGTGTTGTTGTTAATATCTACCACGCGACGCTTCATGAAAGAGATAAGATGACCATCAGAAGACTTAAACCCCTTAAAAAGCACTGAGATCTTGCCAACAAAATCTCAGATTCTTAGATCTCTGACCCACTGAACTAATGCAATAAGATAGGATTGAAAGTTGTATCTGAGGTGAATGCAGAAGCCCCAAACACAATTTAGAAGTTAACAAAGTTAACGGTCTCATGCTGAGTAGGGTCAGTTCTAGCTGCCTTAGGTACGGGGAAAATATGCATTATGCAATTATCCATTTTCATCAAATACTACAGAATGAAAAATAAAAAAGGTAATTCCGACTTTTTATCTCACAATTCTGACTTTTTTTCCTCACAATTACCAGTTTACATTCTCGCAATTCTGTGACTTTATTTTCCAGTAATTGCGACTTTATTTTTATAGAATTGCGACTTTATATCTCACAATAGTGACAATTCTCATAATTCTGACTTCATATGAGATAGAAAAAGTCAGAATACGTGACACAAGTCCCATTTGCATGTTATAAAGTCAGAGAATTGTAAGATATAAATTCGCAATTGCATGTTATGAAGTCAGAAATGCATGATATGAGAGTCGAAATTGTGCTGCAAAGTCAGAATAGCGAGATATAAACTATTCTGAGGGAGAAAGCTAGTCTTTTAGAATTGGCCCTTTAGAATTGGCCTGATAACTCACAATTGCGAAGTTTATATCTCAGCAATTGTGACTATTTCTCACAAATCTGACTTCATATCTCGCAATCAATGGATTAAAAGTCGCAATTATTATTATTATTGTTATTATTATTTTAATTCAGTGGCGAAAACAAGCTTCCATAACTTCGTGCCAGACATTCATCAGAAGAAAAAAAAGGTTTTGGGACACTGGATGAAGCAGGAGCTTACAGTTGTATTAGCACACACTTTCACCTGTGATCATTCTTAACTATCTTAACATATCGCTGAATTTGGCAGACATAATTCGAGTCAAAGCTTTTAGCTTCATTAAGTGAGGGGATGCATCTCTTTTCCTGACACCACTTCATCTCAAAACAGATAAAAATCGAATCTAAAAAGTCTGCAATCAATAATATTTCTGTTACCACCCCTTGAAACCAAAAAGAATGCTATCTTAAAAGTTTCCGATTACTGGAGATACGACCATATGTCGGCTGAGCTTTAAGTGAAACCACATGTCCATTCCTGTCTGTGTGGATGTGCATAAATTAGACATAAACATTGAGTGCAATGGATGGTAATTCAAAATTAAGTTAAAAGATACTTCCAGATTTATTTGTCTACATTCCTCAATCGATGAGTTAGTGACTAAAAACACAGAATGACCTGAATGCCAGTGTTCTGAGAGCTGCTATGATTTGTTTCTCTGTGAGACGGTGAATCCAGGTGTGTTTTCGCTGCCTCACGCATCACTGCACACACAAACATCAGGCATGACCGAGGGGAGTTACCCTGGACCCTGAGAGGGCTACAAGAATGTCTAACATACAAATACTTACACAGAAAGGCATGGTTGTATAAAAGAACCACCTGACCCATCAAGTGTGTGTCAGAGAGCATCTGAAGAGAAAGAAGGGCACTGATACATACTATCCCTTAGCAGTGTGTTACTGAAAGTAACTTGCAACAGCATATGAATCTGATACACTTCACACTTAGTACTTTTCTTTTTCATTAAACATTGTAGTACTCACATCAACAAATGCACATATGTGGAGAAATATCTAAATTATTCAAATATTTATATTAAAATATTTTTCTTCAATTAAATCATCTGCGATGTGTACTGCTGTCATCAAAGACAAGTAAGTAGTCAGTGATAAAATAAGAACAAATAATCAAATTACACCGAAAATAACATAACTAAACACAAAATAAAGATACAAATGAAAAAAATACAGGTAGGTTTAACTCTAACAGAAGTATCAGGTAAGAATTATATATTAAACGATCAACTGTAAAATAACACTGTATTAGTCATATACATTAATCCTTACTAAAGCTACTAAAGATCAGTCAAGAATTTGTGATTTTTCCACTTTTCTTCTTTGATTAACATTACTGACAAAGTGACAGCAGCCCAATAAACCTACCAAATTATAAGACCTGACGCACAGATCTGATACACAACCGATTTTCTACCAACTCCACACATTCATTTAAATACGTTTAAGACCATGCTTCCAATACTTGCCGGAAATGTGACAGAAAAGTGCTGTCATTGTGAAATTAAATGCAGTCTGAAATTAAATTATAGACAGTCCCTGCGGTTTAAATCACAATGCATCCAGCGACCACTTCCTAGGATAGCAGACTTACTACTTTCCCACATAAACAAGAGCTAAAAAACTGGTTGGACTGGAGATCTTATGTGGTATTACTACAAAAAGATGACTCACATGAATGAGTGGAAGTGGGTAAGAATGATTTTGCTTGATGTAATTCAGACGGGAATTTTAACTTGTGCTTAATTTTAACTTCAGGGCAAAGATTTCTGGACTTTGTCAATGCCATATACAATTTTTTTTTTTTTTTTAAATCAGTAAATTTGTCATGTTTCCAGTAGAAATATCTAAATATTCTTTAAAAAAAGGCAATTTTACTTGAGAAGAAAGTAAGATTTTGTGTAAGATTTATTAACTTTTTTCTATCTTAAAGAGATAGTTCTCCCACATTTACTCATCCTTTACTCATCATTTACTCATCCTATTCCGTGTTCAACAGAAAGAAAATTCATAAAGGTTTTTGTGTGAACTATCCCTTTAAAAGAAAAAGCTATTAAAAAATAAATCTTGATTAAAGCCATATTCTTGTCTTATTATAGTATTCAAGTAACTGAAAGAAAGACATATGAATTACTCTGTCCCCTCCTTTAAATAGCCAACAATCTTCTGTTTACGACATAAAATAAATTCTGGCTGATACAATTATTATTCATTTTGAGGCTGATTACCGACAATTGGCTTAAACTAAACTAAAATAAAGAAATTAATTAATTAATTAATTAACTAATAAAATCATTATAAGTAAAAATAGTTTTTTTAAACAACCTTAAAATACAACATTTATAAAGTACAGTACGTTACGGAAAAAATTTGTGCTACGTGTGTATTAAACTTTCAACTGATATAATGTAACATGAAAATTAATAATTGTAAATAATCTGATATCCCTCCATAACCAATACGGTATATCATGCATTCCTCGGACAAGAATTACTTGGAACCAAAAACAAACATGATGATCTATGATTTGCTAGTTGCAAACATTTTCATTCTAAACAGCATTTAAGACCAAAATGTGTACATAGTTATCAATCATTTAGAATTTCCCGGTAGAGAAACACTATACATTATATCTGCTAAAAAGTTAACAAGACTATCATCTGGCCTCAAAGGCTAACACACACTGACTTCGTTACAAAACTACAATTTTGGTTTCATGGGGTATTAAAGTCAATTTATCCACCATAAATTCAATGCTGTAAATAATAAATGTGTGACAGTTCAATACATAAAAATAATGTAATTTGTGAAAAAGTGTTGTTTTATCGTCTGACAGGTTGCTTCGGAAAGAGTCGTCTATGATATTACTTCATCCAGAGAGGGAATGTCCAGTGTTTTGGCATGGATTTATGTCTGTGGGTGTGTCTGAAGGCATTTGTGTGTAAAATATACTTGAGAAACACGATGATGAGAACAGATGAGGCCCTGCAGATGGTCTGGGCGGTTTAGAGGGGCTTACATGTCTCCCATGATGTGTGTCATCTGACCGTAATATCTCAAGAGTCTTGCACTTGTTATCTGCATGGAAGCTTATGTAGACCGTTGAAAACACTTAGTCCCCAAAGTAATATACAGTTACTTATCCAGGCTGCCATTTTGGACTGAAAGAAATTTGCCATCACAAAACACAAAGACATCTTTAATAAAACCGCCATTTAGTTATTTGATTCTGGAAGTTCTCCAGCTTGGGAATAGGGTCTCTGAAAGACTCATTAGCAGCGCTGATTGTGCTGTAATGACCTCTCTATTCTACCCGGTTGTCAAAATTGTGTCCTGTTTTTGTTTTAAGACCAACGTCTGAACGATTTCACACTCGGTCCCTTGAGTATTTCCTTACCCTGTTTTTTTCTTTTATTAATGGTATGGTCCATTCAAAGTAGTTCAAACGCATGATTTATCTGTCACACTTTGTAGAGTACAGTATGTCATAATGCAGAAAAAAAAGATCTTTAATCAGGACTTACAAGCAGCCCATTGTTCCAATAAACAAAAATATACATCGGTTTGCTCCAAACCTTTCGTTAAATCAAAACTGAAAAGCCACAGACTTGCCAAAGAATGGAAACTGTCATCCATCAATGATGTCTCGATGCTTAACAAGACATGTGCTTGTGTAACTTGTATGCATGTCAAGAAAATCAAAGCCTGCAGCTGCCAACTAATTTTCAATAGTAGAAAGCCAAACCAAGGGCAGGGCAGCAGTGTTTCAGAAAAGGGCACTGCACAATTTCTGTAAATTCTAAATGACATGAACTTACATAAAGTAAAAAAAAAAAGAAAGAAAAAATTGCAAGCTATAAAGTACAATGACTGTAAAACTTCTTTATTTTTTGCAGATATTTTATACTGTGCAGTAGTTAGATTCAACACAAAAACATTTGTTTTTAAAGGGGTGATGAAATGAGAAATCAAATTTTCCCTGAGCTTTTGACATCTAAGAGGTCATCATATTATAAGAATATCCTGTAAGTTTCAGAACTGAAAACGTCCTTGTTAGTCCAATAAAAGCTTTTATTGCACCAGCCTCAGCAAATGACTCATTTTTCAAAGTGGGAAACTATGACGACAAAGAGGTCAATTACAAGAAATGCTTGGAAATCTTAAATGGCTAAATGCATATTTTCTACCAACCTGGTCTCATTGTTAATACGTACCTGTATTTTAATGTACTTTAGTACGTTTGGATAGATGCTGAAACGGATAATATGGACGTATCTGCAACATTTAAACATAACATTATTCTGTTTTTACAGCTACAAAATGTTAACTATTTACATATACTGTATATTCTATATCATAAAGATATCTGTATAATTTCCCTTTTTACCATTTTATAGATAAAATGTAAGATCCCTAACCCTTATCCCAAACCTAAACATACCCATGTTATACATTATATAAAAAGGATAAAACGTAATTGACAGATGTGTTGGGAAATGGCAGATTTATTAGCAATATATCATTAAAATATTTTGAGCCACCAATCCTACTCCTACCCCTAAACCTACCCATAACAATTCCTTAAAACTATGTAACAAACTACAATTATATGAAGAAATCATAACTAACAGACAAGTATAATCAAAATAGTTTATTTATTGCGAAATGTCAAAACCGGTACCAAAAGCGAATTCATCACGCCAGCGCGGGATTTGCAGGGATTTACGAGCAAAATGTTCATTTATGGAGTATTATATTGATACATTGCGACTAAAACGTAATTAATAAGACAGTTGAATGCAATAGAGTCAAAACATAATGCTATGATTTTAATATGCATAAATAGTGATGCGTGCAAATGTGTACATCGGTAGATTTGTTCATATCATACGTATATGAGTTAAGTTTTTGTGCTGTCAATACGTAAATATTTCACGTTTTAGCACTGTAAATAAATCAGTATTATACGTTTCTGCGCGTATAAAACATAATTAAATGTACGTATGATAGAACTACACTTTACATACAAGTACATACGTATTCTCATGAGATCATGTTGTTTCTACTAGCACACAACAAAAATGATTAATTGTGAGGAAGAGCAAAATTAGAGATTATTTTATAATGAACTAGGCATGTGGATCTAAATGTGACCCTTGGGGAAACACATCACAGTGTAACTCGATAAATGTAATGGATTAATACAAATCTGCAGAAAGAAAGAGAGATTATGGGGAAGAGAATGACGAACTGTAACTTGATCTTTCTCAGCTGGCTTGTAGAAATTGAAGAATTAAAGCACAACCCAAATCTTGGAGGGTTTCCTTTGTACTGCTATGACTGGTGCCATTTAGGCCTGAAATCTGAATTGCTTTTATTCCATAATCTAATAAGCATCCTGGGTCCTTAGATTTTACTCTCAGCATTTTGAAAAGCTTACCCGAAAAGAAATGCTCAAATATGAATGCAGCTTCTGTTAAATGTCAATATAGACTGGGCTTTGAAATTTTATCCTGCATGTGTGTATTCAAGAGAAAGTGCTTAGTTACAGTATACTGCCTATTTTCACTTGTCTCCACTTTTGGATCAAGGACAAAAGCTGTACAACACTTACTTTTAATTTTGTTAAAAACGTTTTATTCAATGTCTGTCTCTGAACAAATGAAAAAGAATGAAAAGGGTTAGTTCACCCAAAAATTAAAATTCTATCGTATCATCATTTCTAATATCAGAGAACAATAATGTAACTTCTTTAATCGGGGCTATTTTTATTACCTCCTGTTACATGTTATTGACTGAAACCATATTAAAGTTGTGTAAATTCACCTGTAAAATTAAAGGAAGGCTATCTCAATCGTAAAATTATCAAATAATGTTATACAAAGAATATACAAAGTCATCTGATTAAGTCAAACTGAAAGTGTTCTTTATTTAAAGGACTTATTCCCAGAAATATAAATTCTGTCATCATCTACTCACACTTATTTTGAAAAAATCATCTAGAATGTGCAGAAATGTTGAGGGAGGGGGGTGGGGGGTTTGTGAGACAGGTCGCTGTTCGGGAAGATTATGTGTTTCCCATATGTTTCCCAGCCCTCTCCTGTTCAGCAAAGAGGATTTTGTTCTAACAGAGAGACACAGTGATAACCTTTAGTGCCCTTCAGTGCCTGGTACAAGTATAATGGACAATAAATGTCAAGATGGTTCTGAGCAGCCTCAGATGTGACTATTGCTAATAAAGACATGAAATACTTAAAGGGGTTGTAAAGTATGATTTCACTTTTTTAACTTTAGTTAGTGTGAAATGTTGCCGTTTGAGCATAAACAACATCTGCAAAGTTACAAAGCTAAAAGTTCAAAAGCAAAGAAAGATATTTGCTTTTAAATAAAAAGGACTACAACATACGGCTGGTAGGAACTACATTTCCTCTATGGGTTTGTGACATCACCAACCCTCAAAATGTACATAAACTGGAAGTCTGATAATAACAGCCCAAAACGTCCTGCCTCCAGCACAACACAGACTCCAACACAAACTCCACATAAATATAAAAACAAAAAAGTTTTTTCTGCCCAGGCTTGTCAGGGAAAACATGAATCTGATCGAACTCCGGACGGAAACGCGGATCAACATAGTAAACTCTAGTGAAATATAAAGGTGAACTACATGAAACATGACATGAATACAAAAGAATGTTCTAGGACAACAAAAAGTTGGTGCTTTAGGATGTAACTTATTTTATTTACTAGATCTCAACTTACTGTAACTGAACGCCACTCATCCACTAACGTTATACTATTATATTGTTTATACACATTTTCAGTACACATTCAGTACAGTAATGTCCACTTCCTACGATCTTACTGACACACTGAAACTGTTCAGTCTAGTTCACTAACCATTTTGATTATTGGGCTGGGTATTCGTAACAAAATGTTCGAATACAACACCTTGACTTTAATACCGGTCCCTGAGATCAACCTTTTCTAATACCAATATTATGTAACCAGTTTTATCAATATAATATTACCTACATTTTTATTTTATTTTTCAGTTGTTGACTTTTTCCACACTCAAGTATGTAAAAAAGCACCAATGCTAAAGTTTTCTATGGTTCCTAATCATTTAACAACATGTTTTCTTTACTTCAGAGCTCATTGTTTCTGCCTTATCTTAATGTTTAACAATGAAACTGAATGAAAATTAATTGAAATGCATTACACTGTCACCTCTGATAATAACAGATCATCACTCTAAACTGTTATTTAGAAACATGCATTTTCTGTAAAGCTGCTTTGAAACGATATGTATTGTGAAAAATGCTATACAAGTGAATTAAATCAAATATAGGCTACTGGCTGGCGCGCGGATATATGCCTTGCGCTCAGCACACGTGAAGCTTGCCGCAAAGCACTGGCAACAGAAGCCTAATTATTATGGATGTGTCGTGAAACAACAGCAAGGATATATTTTTAATCGTTTATTAATGAACAAGTGTTTAATAAGTCTGCTGGCAGCAAATATGATTATGGCGATGCTGACTCGTCATTCCTGCAGCAGTGAATGCGCGCGCCTAACGTTATATGGATCAGGTAATCAAACTATTTATTTCTAATTGTTTTGTTTAAAAGTAGAATTATTTTGACCGACTATAGACCTATTTCTCTTGTCTATGAGGCAAGTATCCCATATACTGAGTGTCGGTTCATCTGTGACGCGCTCCAGTTATTGAAGCGGAAAACGGACTTTGTACTCTCAACAAGTGTGTGTGCGCTTATCAGATTTACCGTGTTACTGGTTTTGGTGGCAAATATCCTGTCGAAAATATTGCATCGCGTGCTTCTGGTATCGAGCCTGGCACACAGGTACACTATGGATCATTTCCACATATTTTCTATCCATCTGGGTTGGGACGCTTACACGCACGCGCACACACACACACTCACGTGCGACGAGCTACGTCTCTGAGCAGCCGCGTAAACTAGTGTTTTCTGCCACAGCCTATCGTGCTGCGTGCTTATTGTTTCACTGACGTTGATGAGATTAACCACTTGGGTACCGAAATTTGGTATCGAAAAACAAGACATGTTTCGATACTCGGTAGTACCGAATCAATTCGGTCGGTACCTAAAAAGTACCGAAATTCGATACCCAGCCTGATTCGTTATCATATTATACATTCACCTGTGTTGACATTGCTGATTGTGAAAGATGCACGAAAATAAATGGCTTATAACATCACATGTCGGCTATATGCAGTTAACATTATCATGGTACGAGCATAGAGCATTAGGTCAACGTCAAGCTGAGAGAAAGTAGGCTATTATTGTACCTGCAGTGGGAGTTTACATTAGTTTCCAGCATGTTGAGTGTGATTATATTTCGCCGTTGCGTCAAAGTCTCTGTATGGCCGGTAGTGACTGCTCGCTCTCTGAGATCTAGCACGGACATGAGCGCTCTTGTTGCACTCTGAAACATCACCGCTAAGAGGCCGCTAAAAATCGTATACAGCACTTCTAACATGCTATCTTTACATGCTATAAAGATTTATCTTTTGAAAATGGCATTTTATCACCCCTTTACTGTAAAGTCAGCATAAAGTCGGAATGAAATGGGAGTTGAGATTGTAATTTTTTACCTTGTTGTGATGTATATCCGAATGAAACGGCTTCTGAAACTAGAAAAAAAAAAATAAAATTAAAAATGTAGGGCAGGGCTTGATTGGATCGTTGGATGTTGGGCGATGCAAACACAATGGAGGCAGATTTTAATCCGAATTCTCTGAGAAGGCGGTTCACAAATAGCCGCACCCTCATCGGATCTGGCCGCACCTTTCGCCATTCCACGTGACCAAAATAGAAGAGGTTGTTTCGATGGGGAGAGAGAAGGGTAATGTATTTGATTAAAGATTATACATTATTTTTAAATAATGAAGTGCACAGATAAATAATTTATATTAAACAATACAGTATAAAAAAAAGATTTGTCAAATTTGATTTAATGCCGACTTTAACAACGCACCCCAGATTCTAAAACTGCATATTAATTTATATCGCTGATTTCTGTTTTTTACTTTATTTGGTAGTCCAACCCAATCACACTAAATGCGTCTTTATAGCACGCATGTGTATTGTTGTGTAATTTATACAGTAAAGTGAGTTTTTACATGCATATGATGATAATGATATTCAGTTTGGTGTTCCTCAGTCCCTGATTGTGTTTAAAATGATGAAATATCATGCTATACTACTAGGAGTATTACAATACACTCATGTCACGAATTAGTTTAATTTTAAGAGACAATGCTAGCCATTTTGGTGCCTGAAGCATAATTCCTTTATCCCACTCAGCATCACACTCTTTTTCTCTTTGTTTTTATCTTGCCCTGTCTCTTCCCCACCTAAAGTTGGATTTTTTAAATTTACTAAAGGCTACAATTTGTATTTTATTCTCAATATGTACACACACATTCATTATTAATCCTGTGCCTAACATGATAAAGAAAGGCTTTGTTCATGTTTCTTGTCCCCTCACAATGACAGTAGCCTAAACTATAACACATAGGCTATACAGTATGTTACATAGGCCTATTTTCAGTTCAAAATGACGAAATTAGACAAAACTATATTAGTTTGCCTAATTATTTTTTGTCATTCGTTTAACATTTATGACCAAAAAAACCTGTCAAATATATAACTTACTTGCATCTTATCTCACACTTAAGCGTACCATACACTGAAGCGTCGAGTTGCACTGTTAAAATTCGCGAACTGGAAACATAAAGCCCGCCTACTTTGATTTGATTGGTCATTTCAAATATTCTGACAATGACGAGCGGTGACAGACCAATAAGGCTCTGAACACACACACACCGTCAGCTGTTTCTGATGTACTCTCTTCTGTGCGCCGCTGCGGATTGAAGATGAAGAACGCACTGAATCTGATTATAACAAGAAGTTTGAAGATCGATTTTTCATTAGGATATTTTTGGTGCCCCCTCAGCACTTGGTGCCCTATGCACAGCACGTGATGCGCGTGGTGGGAGCGGAGGCACTGTTAAGAGTAAACGCCCACATTTCTAAGAATTTTCTTAGAATTTTGTCACTGAGGAGCTACTTTTTGCATTAAGATTCTTTTATGAATACGGGCCCAGATCTCTAGTGTGTGACGATACAATTAGCTCATGAGACGATAAACAATAGGGGTAATGAGAAAGAGATGAGATTATATTTTTAAGAAACACTATGTTTAAGAAATCTTCAATGTCAAAATATGTATGGAAAAAAAATAGTATTTTCTTTCACAAAATACAAAACAATGCAGGTACTTTTTATTTATAATTTAACTATAATCTAGGGCTGTCAATAACGATTATTTTGGTAATTGAGTAATGCACGTCACAGCATCCGTATGACAGTAGATATATGAGTATTGTTCGTACACACAATCGTTTCGCTTCAGAAGACATTGATTCATCCACTGAGATCATATATATATTACCGTCACAATCACTGTGTGTAGTTTATCAAGTGTCAGATGCTCATTATATAAACATGGACTCACTGAGATGGATAATTTATTGAAAATCGTTGTGTTTATCTGAAGAAAGAAACCCTTATACAGCAGGAATTTTAATAGCTCAAATTCTACTTTTGAATTAAACACAAATGAGTGAACAATGAATCACACTGTTTAACACACAGTACATAATGCTTACTGTTTGAATACGAAAAATATTAGTATATACACACTGCTATTCCATTCCAAACACAGTCACCTCAGAGAGAAGGGTGTTCAAGAGTGGATTAAGTCTGCACTCAGCGTCAGTCTCTGACCTGTCATTGCTCCAGGGCTCTAGAAAGCCAGAAGAAAGTGTGCTGACATAAGGATTAGCGGGTGTCAACAGGTCAGATAAAAGTTCTGTCATGTTGTGTTTGAATGACCTTGAGTGCCACCAAATTTGAGTCATATGTAACACTAGTGCTGCAACTGCGAACACTATTTCACTAGTGTGTGACACACCTCTGTCAGCACATTAAGAAAGCTTATATTCTTCTGTGACATAGGATCTTAGGATTGACAGTATTATTATGCAACCGATAACCATGGAGTTGAAAGTTAGAAGCAACACTTTCTGCAAAGAAAAATTCAGCGATATGTTCACAAAAGCAATCTCCTGGGTGGATCATTTTACTAGGCTAATCTAAAACTTTTTATCTTAATTGAATTACCCTTGAATTCCACTTAGTGTTGTATCTTTCACATCGCATAGGCCTGATTTCTGATAGCCACAGTAAACTCTTCAGGTTGTAGCCAATAGGAACAACGCTTCAATAATTAGAGCCACATTACTAGACAGGGCACAATGCCATGAAACAGGACCACAATCCTCTAGTTCACCTTATACCAGTGAAACAATCCCTGCACCGTTGTTGGTATTAAAACCTTGGTGCGTCTGAATAAGAGAAACACAGAGTTACTGTCTTGAACTTCTGGAAGCTATTATAGACGCCTCCTCCAATATCTTGCTCGTGCCAAGCCACACACCTAAAGCCTGTCCCACTGCCCCCATTGCTTCTACACTGCCTACTACAATTGGAAATTATGAGGTTCTAGGGTAAGTGGTGATGTATAAGGAGGCGAAGGAACATTGAAACAGGTACTGTAGACTATGTTAAATACCATTACAGTGATGAACATTGTGGGAGAATGCTAGTTAAGTTGGATATTAAGTCATATCAAACAATATTAAATCAGGCCAAAGGTCAACAAGGACAAATAAAGCCAGGTGCACATTACACAACAACTGTTGTTGGTCAGTCTATACAAACATGATCCCTGCTGTGAAAGTGTAGGATTTCAGTTGGCATTCATGTACAGTAAACTGTACAGCAGTCAAGACCATAGATATTAATATGTAGATGCAGGGTTGTGGACTCGAGTTGCATGACTCGGACTTGACTTGGACTCGAGTCCCAAATTGAATCTGGCAGCTATCACGTCACTGTACATTCGCTCTTTGCTGAGCTGCTGCAGAGCGTGCCGAAATCAAAATCGCAGATGAGATATAGAGGAAAATATCTATTGCATATGAGAATGACCCCCGCGCCGATGTCATCGTCCATCGCGATGTTTCACTGTAGACATCGCCTGATGCCAAATTGGTAGACATCGCCCAACCCTACGACTTAGACTTTGACAACAATGACTCTGCGACTTGACTCGGACTTGAGCCCTGTGACTTGGAAAGACTTGACCTACCTTCTAAAACCACAGATCAGAGTTGTAATAATCACTGACCGTAGTATAGCACTGTATTATTGACGCATGATCACAGCGCTGATTAGCGCTGCTTTTCGCACGTTTGGCACTGAGCCAGAGAGCGTGTGATAGAGTGCGTTCAGCACCACGTGTCAATTGTCATTTATTATCACACGTTCAGACAGTTTTCAACCAAATAATGTTTTTTTTTTAAGTATTTAAATATAGCCTGACTCCGTCAGACTCCTACTTCTGCTAATTTCATTTCGCTCCTGTAGTGAGTCTGAGATAGCAGCCTATCTTTCAGTTTTCCACCGGCCTGAAAACAGCCGGCCAATCAAGGAACAGAAGGCGGGCTGAGAGCCGCTACGTAGACGGTAAGCGCTGAGTTTTACATTGTAGGTTGGAGAAATCGAAAACCGAAACGACAGCAGAAATGGGAAACAAGACACGGGATGCAAGTTGCTATGTTATGGAGAACATTCCGGAGTTTTTCAAACTGAAGCAAAAGTCGTTTACAGCCATGTTCACTCCGGTATTTCGCTCGCATCATCAAGTGTTTACAGACAGGACTGGCGCGTGCACTTCTGACGCTCTAGGCGAAAAACTATTTTGCTGCCCCTCTATTTGCAACGTATACCAGCAACAACCAGCATGCTTGGCCATTATGTAGCTTGCACAACGCGCATACACTTTGATTCTCTCATCAACACAGATGCAGCTGTTTTTATTTTTGCAAATCATACATTATAACAAGGAAAAATATTAACACTTCAAGCTTACACATTTACGCAACCCAATCTTTTTGGGCTTACTGTAGTAATGACGGATCAGACCTGTTGGGCCATAACTAACGTTATATGCATAATATGCATAACTATAAGGACATAACTTACCCCCATTCAACGTCACTTCTCTGTCTTTTACGGCCATGAAAAGAATGTCGGTCTCCTCGGCTGTGAACGCGCCTGGCGCGCTCTTATTATCATATTATTATCATAATAATAATAATAACAACAATCCACCATATTTCGTTTCGACATCCTGCTGCATTAGTCCCAGATATGTGATTCATGAACGATTTGTTCATTGCGTATGTCACGTGACAAATGAACAAAAGACTCAGAAGGTAAAGTGATTATTTATGTTTCCTGTAAATCATTTTTTACTGCATTATGATTTCTTAATTCAGAATATGATCAACATTGCGTAGGTGGATGTGATCGGGGAATTTGGCTGTTAAAATGATAACATTTAATCCACTTAAATAAACAAAATGACTCGAATGACTCAGAGAGTCAGTAAAATGAACTTCCTGTTAACCAGTCATGACTCGCACGAGAGCAGGGCACACCGACGCTGCGGGGCGGCAGCAGCTCAGCAAATCATATTTAGTTTGTGAATTGTTCATTCCCGGCTGGCACACATTTTGCAGCCCTTACAAAAGCGCCGCTCTCTGTTTACAGTGGAAGTTCGATCATAGATTTGAGTTCAATGCATATTGTCTGTGGTTCGATGCGGCTGTGTTGGCGCATAACATATGTCATAAACAAACTTATCTGACTGGCTTACGGGTAACCAATGATTTTAAACTTCAGAGAAGCGCCCCCTAGCGAGAGAGAAAACACTTCTCTATTATGCCATGCCAGACTCTGTCTACGAAGCAAAGTGAAGTCTGGTATTACCAGGCTAATTTAAAGACACAAGTACTAGCGAACCATTTAGAATTAAAAAAAAAAAAACACTGATGTCTCAAGTAAGTGGAAATCATAAACCTTTCAAATGTAATTTTGAGACATGTTATTTTTCTCCCACAACAAATGTACATTTTAGCCTATAGGTAACTATACAGTTTTCTCCCTGTTCATCAGCCACTCACTTTCATGTCTTTCGGGTGAAATGGATGGATTTACGATAAGTAAATGACAGTCGTAGCCCCAAAAAGTGTCACATGACGCTTGATACGTCGCCATGGAAATAGGAATGTTCTAGTACTGTCCCATTAACAAAATATATTTTTTTTTTAATCTGCATTGCCACTCTTCACATTCACATTTGAGAGCAAAAGGACAAAAAAAACATTATTAAAAGAAAAAGTACAGATTTGAAGCAGCATACTGTAAGTGTGAGTTAACACTGAAAGAACTTTCTGGCGAACTACTACTCTAAGAGTGAGACGAGAGAGAGATAAAAAGAAAACGTAACGCAACGGGTGGTGGTGAAATGAAAGTTAGCAAAACTTGATGTGGCATGGTGATGGCAGTGGGCTGCTAAACAAACACACTGCAGGCCGTTCTGCCTCCAGATCTGCAGAGAGATGCGTTGGTAAACTGACTCACTGAATAAACAAACACTTAATAAGTCCTAATGCCAAAGCAAACATTATCTTCCCCTCTCTCTAATGAGCACACACCAAACAGCCTAAAACCTCCTCCATCATGCTAACACCATTTTCTGTTGAGGATTATGACCATGAATTTGTCACACAGAACACCGAGCCAACCACCACAGCAGGAAACTGTGGACTGCATGTATAGTGTTTTGTGGACTGAAATATTGAAAGTGAGTGTAATTGATGCTGTACAAATACACAGGTCCGCTTTGATGCAGCGATGAGGGTTTGGTACTCGCCCTCAGCCAGCCAAATCCAGAAACCGTGACAGAATAATGCTCATCCACACAGCGTGAAAAAGGAGACAAGCCAATACAAATTCAAAACAAATAGTCTCACCTGGGTGTGTTTCGCCGTCTCTATAGATACGTGCCAGTTTAAACACGGTCGAATGGAAAGATCTGAGTGGAATGTAAAATGAAGCATTATGCTAGAATAACATTAAATTAATACACACTTACAATTGCTTACAACAACCCTGAAGGGGAATATGTTACTTGATCCGCTAGTCATCAGAGAGGATTGTGGGATTTGTTCGATTTAGTTGTGGGGTCAGTAACGCATCGTTGTTTTCAGTAAAAGTTAAAGAAAATGATTTGAGAAGACTATTATTCAAAGTATGGGGTCAGTAAGATTTTTTTTTAAGTCTCTTATGTTCACCAAGGCTCCATTTATACGGTAAAAACAATAATGTGAAATATTATTACAATTTAAAGGACCCCTATTGTGCTAGTTTACTAATGTTGTTGTGAGAGTCTCCTACAACATGTTTACATGCATCAAAAGTTAAAAAAAAAATAAAAACAAAGTTTCATTTCCTCATGATATACATTTGCACATCAACACATTTACAATGATTCTCAAACCAATCCCTGCATCTCGCGGCCATTCATATCAATGAATCAATCCCTCTAAATCCCTCTGTTGCAAACAGGACGAGGCTGAGGGCCGTGAGAGAGCAGCGTGAGACCGGTGGCGTGACTGTGCTAATGAGCGACACCTGTGAGACGCACCGGTCTCGTATCTCTCATAAAGGAGGGGCGACGACCTGAAGATTGAGAGAGGAACAGGCCTGATCTTGTGTTTTGTTTTATTAAAGTCTGTTGATTGTTCGGCGGTTTCCACCTCCCACTTCCCACTAGTGCTGGGCGGTTTGACCAAAAATTGATATCACGGTTTTTTTCAAAATCATAACGGTTTTTCCGGTTCTGGTTCGGTTTTTTTATTTATTTTTTTATGCATAGTCAGGTGTTCAATGCATTTTCTACTGGTTAAGAGAGGAATTACTGCAGTAAATTGACTTAGGATGGTCTATTTTACTGTCATTGGTGAATATTGTAGAATAATTCCACACTAGTAATACAGGTTTGCATGGCCTCAGAAAATGATGCTGTTGTTTACAAATAAGAGCCATTCATGATTCTAATGAAGTGAGGAATCAAAATGCAAAGACAACTGCAGTCAAAATACAGAACTTTTATTTTAAACAACACAATTAGAACAACTTGGAATACTTTTGCTAGTTCAAGTACAAATCCAGGAACATTACGTGCATTCAAGTAAATATAAAAGGAAATCTTGTCTTGCATTGCTTTTGAGGTCTATTAAAGAAATTAAAACAAAATTATGCAACTTGCATTAGTTATTCCTTCAAAAGTATTGCTTCGAAACCAGAACAAACATAAAATAAATATAAAGTGCTAACTTACTTGGCACACAGGATTATCCTGTATAATGGAAACAATATTTGGCTCGACTTTTCTTTAGCTTTCCCTGTGTTACATGCTGATGTGGAGAGGCGCTAAATCAGCGGCTGATTTAATACATTCTTGATATTCCAAGACATGTTTGCGGCTAAGGCGCTGGAGCAATTTGCTTGTGTTGCCGGGTCATTCTCCCCAGCGGAGAATTTTAGCCCGACAGCACTTACATAAAATGGTTGTTTGGTCATTGACGTCGGATTTTTGGAAAACAAAAAACCTCCAAACAACAGACCCGGCTCCTCTTTTTGGCACAAGTTCTTCTTCGGTGTCATCACTGTCATGTTGTATTAGATTCTTCAGCATCCATCGTCCATGTAACGTAACAGAGCGCTGCTGTTTGTTTACACTCGTCAGTGCTCAGTAGTGCAACGGGTAAAGGGTCGTCTGAAACAGTGTCCGCACTTATGGTCGCAGCAGCGTAGTTCGTTGCAACGTTGTATGTAAACCGGTATGACGGTTTATTCAAAATGAACAATCGCGACGAAAACATAAGCCCGACTTCGGTTAGAACCGGTCACCGCGCCAGCACTACTTCCCACAACATCTAACCTTGGTTACGCCCTCCTTTCAACGAGCTACTCTGCTCTGATTCCATCGCACAAGGACGACTTGAGCGGGACGTTCTCAGTGATGCACTACTCAGTCAGTTTGGGGCACATTAAAGATGTTGCAATTGTAATTCCTCATCATCAGCATTATCAAGTGCATATCCATGGAAACTGTATCAATAATATATTATGGGCTGAAACGTAATAAAAAATTGTCGACAAATAACTTTGTTCTTGAGTAGTCGTTTGATCTCACGTGACCTAATGTAAGGGCATGCAATATCGCGATTTGATTTGACCGCTCTGGCGCTTTAGCGCTAGAGTCTAATGCAGCCCTTTACAAATGCTATAGACCTTATGCATCAGAGAAACAAGGGCACCGCCATCTTTAGAATATTGACTTTGAACTTGCGTTTTTGCGGTTGCTCTGTATGTCTTTATGGCATTGCGTTCCAGGAGTAATTTGCTTTTGAAGTGGATTTACTTCATGTAAAGTTAACGAAAGTTATCATGATGATTGTAATGTTTAAAGCAGATGTCTTAACGATACGCCGAGTACGGTACAGAGGCTCTGACTCGCTGACACAGTTTATGGAAATGGATAATGGAATATAATGGAAATCATTATGAACATCAGCTATGCTAATTATTTTCCATCTGCCTTTCTGCTGTTATCTCGGGACATTTGTCCCGGAGAAATGACGTCGTCAGGTCTAGTTTGTATCCAGCCTCTCACGGGGATCTCAGATGCCCCAACGCCTGTGAAGAGACGACTCAAGGCTGGCGATATGTTATGGCTCCGCATTATATATAAACAATATTTATATTTAATATTTATATAAAAACAATATGAATGTAAGCCAGAGGAGAACTGGCCCCAACTTGAGCCTGGGTTCTCCCAAGGTTTTTTCTCCATCCAATCTGATGGAGTTTTGGTTCCTTGCCACTGTCGCCTTGCTTTGCCTTGCTTTTGGCTTGCTTAGTTGGGTTTATTTAACATTTAACAATATTATTTATCTGTGTTGTACTACTTTCATGTTATCACTGTGAAGCTGCTTTGATACAATCTGTATTGTGAAAAGCGCTATATAAATAAATGTGACTTGACTTGACTTAACAAATGTCAGTAGACCGGGAAGATTTTAAAACGAGCCGTTCATTCATAAAGATCACTGTGAAAATACAGACCAAAAGACAAAAGACAATGAGCGCAGCGTGGTGTTGCTCGGTGCACCGATACTTCAAAAGTATCGCAATAATCGGAAATTAAAAACCTTACGATACCTACATTTATTAGTATCGATACTTTTATGAATGACCGCGATCCAGATTTGTAAGATACGTATTTCATGTTGGTGTGTGCCACGCACGCTTCCAGTCTCTCCCTATGAATGTCTGTGTTTCTCCTCACGCACGCATCAAAGAAGCTGCAGCTGTAATGAGACAAACACTACCGCGAGACGGCTGCATGCGCGAGCACACGTGATACAGTGGCCGCCAGTCAGTAGCGGAGTGGCAATCCGGAGAGTCGGATCTGTTCCCGGTGGGTCAGTAGTGTTTCGAGGCCGCGAGGGCCGGTCTGATAGTTATACATTGCAAGTTATTAGCAACACAATCCAGCGGCCTGAACACAATAGTCTCTGCAACGGCGATAGTTTGAAGCTGCGCGAGCCGCAAAAGACGTATCCATGCAACTGATAGCAGCGAAAAAGAGCGCTCTGCTTGATTTAAAAAAAAAACAACAACAACCAGATTTTAGCGCTAGATCTCTTATTTAATAGCGAACTAAATGAATTAACTGGATTAATTTGCTAGTTAACTGGAGATGTTTAATTTTATTTTTGTATTAGGAGTACAACTTTTCCCCCAACTTTCATTGATAGCATAAATAATTTGCAAGCTGCTAAATTAAAGGATACAAAACATCAGCAAAATGATCTATCGGCTATATGATTATAACCAGAGCATGTGCAGGTCAGTGATTTATTTATATTAGGTTATTACAGCATTAAAGAGCACAGACATATGCAAAGGGGGTGCATGTGAAACGCCTTGTATGAAATACTTTCCTTTTCAGGAAAAGTATCGAAAAAGTATCGAAATTGCAATACTTGACTTGGTATTGGTATCAAAGCAATAATTTTGGTATCGTGACAACACTGAGCGCAGCGCTGAAAAGGTGTGGGGTTACATAAGGTCTATTGCGGTAAAAGAAAAAACGAATCCGAACTAGCAAGGTTTGGGAAAGTTCACAAAACTTCAAACCAACAATGCTGTCATGTGCAATACATGCAAGGCGGATCTTGCTTTTCATGGGGGCACAACATGCATGTTGGAGCACTTAAAGAGGAAACATCCCAGCAAAAGAGGAGCCAGTGAGAATTCAGTGCTCTCCAGCTGGAGCTCTCCAGCTGGAACAATAATAATAATAATATAATTACAGTAATGTGATGATTTATTTTGCACAGAATAAAGCTTGATCGAGCTTAGGAGCCAGGGCTGTTTTTATTATTGTAACACTATTAGGTATTATAGTCTCATCACCTGCCTATATTTAAGGGCTTGGAGCCAGAGGGGCGTAAGTGGCTTTTGACAAACTTTACAGGAGAGACAAAACAAAATTTTGACCACACTTCAATAACCTGTATTATTAACCTTAAACCACAAATATTGCAACCACAGGCATACTTACATGAATGAGTATTTAAGTAAAAAATGTATGGCATATTAACAAAATGAACATGTTCTAACACAATTTAAAATAAAACAAAATATCATATACGTCAGATACACCATTTTGTTGCTTTGTCTTATTCAATACAGTTAGATCTCAGATAGGCACCATTGGATAGAGCTCATTGAGACCTTTATTTTAAAGAACTAATTTTCGCCCAAAATGCCACTTACGCCCCTCTGGCTCCAAGCCCTCGTTTTGTTCCATAATCATGAAGACTTACAAAAGGAGATGTTAGGAAGAATGGCAGTTACTTTTTCATACTGTAAATTAAAAGGTGAATGAGAACGTCTCTGTCAGCTAAATTTTCATCTAAAAAAAAGATTGCAATTTTATACTTTACAGCATTTGTGTGTGATTTGAGTTGGACTGAAATCTGAAAACTTAATGACCTGTTTAGTTGGGTCAAATTTCATTAAAACAACTATTTCAAAAGCTGAACTGATTTTCTTTTTTTATATTATAGTAAGATTATGTATAACTCAATGTTTTAACTAATTGCTGAATAATCGTTCCAAACTCACTGATCAATCTGCGAAATAATCGACGATTAGTCGATTAATCGTTCTAATAATCGTTAGATTAATCGATTACCAGAATAATTGTTTGTTGCAACCCTACAGTGCATGTATGGAACGTACATTAGCCAAGCTCTAGAGTGAATGATCTGATGTAACAAACGTAAAACAAATTTTTTCCCTTAAGTAGTGAGAATGACAGACAATCTGCATGAATAGACACAGTTATAGGTAATAACGTCCCACAGCTGATCAGCAGAGGTATTTCAGTAAGACAGTGATGTGTGAGTTAGCCAGTTAGCAGAAGGCATGCACAATATAAAACTCCAAACTATGTTTTTTTGAACACCATCTTTCAAAAACAAGCAGTTTGCTTGTTTAGTGGTAAAGATTATAACCACTGTTCTTCACATAGGGTTCGAGCATTCAAATATTCGAGCAAGAATGTTTTTTTTTCTTCAGTTTTTGCAGGTGTCTAGCTCCTGTCACCCATGACACTAAAGCCATTACTCTGGTTCACATTGCCGTTGAACAGACATGCACTCAAACAGTGTCTGGTGTTTTACTGTGGTCCTGGTTCCCCTCTACTGGCTATGATCAACGCCTGTCTATCTGCCTCATTGAACATCTCCACATGTGTGATAAGACAAGAGCAAGAGAGCTTGATCTCTGGCCTGTGATCTAATTCTAAAATAAATCACTAAATATAGGTATGTGTGTGCATATTTTAGACTTAATTTAGAGCCTAGGGGCTAATAAACACACGCACACAAAGAAAGAAAAAAAGAAAATAAATTCTACCAAGCATCTAAATCCAGCACAATTGTTACATGACCTCCTCCTAATAAAGCAAAACTATTGGGCTATAATGATTTTACTATATTCAAGGAAGGTCGGTTCTTTTGTTGGAAATTTTGTTTTAATGCGTTTAAATACACATGGCATTCACATATAATCAGTAAACACAAACATAACAATCACATTCATCACCTAAGACAGTCATACACTCATAATCCTCGCTGAGACCTGCACAGTATAGACGAACCCAGCGAAACTACCGGAAGTAAGCGGGTCGCCATTACTGAGCTGTTGCTGGGTAGCGTTGCACCATTGCCTCCTATTGTTTTAGTTGCAACTTGCGTCCACTGGAATAAACAGCCCGCGATTACGACTGTCACTAATGCCCTCGTTTCCACTGAGGGTACGGTACAGTACAGTACAGTACGGGTCGGGTCGGATTGGGTACACCATGATCAGGCTTGCGTTTCCACCGCCAACAGCCTTACTTGATAGGCGTGGTGTTTGCTGGAAAGAAGCGATCGAACGTCATTTCGCGCGAAGAAAGCGACATAGTAAACAACAATGGATGACAGACAGCAGATCTTGTTCTTGCTTCTCAGCATGTTTGTCACTAGAAACAAGCACTGGCATTAGGCGTTTCTCAATACCAAGTAGCCATCACAAAGTCCGACTCAGGAGAATGATCCCTGCTAATGGAACACGCGTTCTTGATCGCGGCACTCAGCTCGCTCTGGCTCTGCGACTCCGGTTGTCTCTGTATGTACATTTTAGGCAATAATAAAACGAAATATGTTATCAAAACACCACTCTGCTTCTTTTCGATTTCATTTCAATACATTTTAAACATTATAAAGCACACAAATGTGGTTCAGGCAACGCATAGCCTATTGATTATATTCACTGCATGTACACCCGGCCACTTTATTAGGTACACCTGTCCAACTGCTCGTTAACACTTAATTTCTAAGCAGCCAATCACATGGCGGCAACTGAGTGCATTTAGGCATGTAGACATGGTCAAGACAATCTCCTGCGAGTTCAAACCGAGCATCAGTATGGGGAAGAAAGGTGATTTGAGTGACTTTGAACGTGGCATGATTGTTGGTGCCAGAAGGGCTGGTCTGAGTATTTCAGAAACTGCTAATCTACTGGGATTTTCAGGCACAACCATCTCTAGGGTTTACAGAGAATGGTCCGAAAAGAAAAAACATCCAGTGTGCGGCAGTTCTGTGGGCGGAAATGCCTTGTTGATGCCAGAGGTCAGAGGAGAATGGCCAGACTGGTTCGAGCTGATAGAAGGGCAACAGTGACTCAAATAACCACCCGTTACAACCAAGGTGGGCAGAAGAGCATCTCTGAACGCACAGTACGTTGAACTTTGAGGCAGATGGGCTACAGCAGCAGAAGACCACACCGGGTGCCACTCCTTTCAGCTAAGAACAGGAAACTGAGGCTACAATTTGCACAAGCTCATCGAAATTGGACAAAAGAAGATTGGAAAAACGTTGCCTGGTCTGATGAGTCTCGATTTCTGCTGCGACATTCGGATGGTAGGGTCAGAATTTGGGGTCTACAACATGAAAGCATGGATCCATCCTGCCTTGTATCAACGGTTCAGGCTGGTGGTGGTGGTGTCATGGTGTGGGAAATATTTTCTTGACACTCTTTGGGCCCCTTGGTACCAATTAAGCATCGTTGCAACGCCACAGCCTACCTGAGATATTGTTGCTGACCATGTCCATCCCTTTATGACCATACCCAACTTCTGATGGCTACTTTCAGCAGGATAATGCGCCATGTCATAAAGCTGGAATCATCTCAGACTGGTTTCTCTGAACATGACAATGAGTTCGCTGTACTCAAATGGCCTCCACAGTCACCAGATCTCAATCCAATAGAGCATCTTTGGGATGTGGTGGAACGGGAAGATTCACAACATGGATGTGCAGCCGACAAATCTGCGGCAACTGTGTGATACCATCATGTCAATATGGACCAAACTCCCTGAGGAATGCTTCCAGCACCTTGTTGAATCTATGCCACGAAGAATTGAGGCAGTTCTGAAGGCAAAAGGGGGTCCAACCCGTTACTAGCATGGGGTACCTAATAAAGTGGCCGGTGAGTGTATGTCGTTATATTTATAACAAAACTAAATATAAAACACAACCCTGCCTCTTTTCGTTTAAATGTAAAAATATTAAACATATTCCAGGCAATATGTAATGTATTGCATATCGTATTGGTACAAATGTTGCAATAAACAACAGATTATCTTGTAATACAATTTAAAAAATGACAAAATTATCTCTTTTTGTTGCATTTCAGTTTTATCAATAATAGCCATTATAAAAGTATAAGTAAAAGGTACAAACAGATATACAGTAAAGCTTAAATAACATAAAGAAACAATTCAGTCAGTCAAATATACAAATTCAGCGCTCAAAGATATGAAACTTCACGTAGCCTTCTCCCAAAGCTATTGGCCAGGGAACGAATTATAGATTCACGAGACCAAAGATCACCTGTTAGGTTTATACAAGACGAACTATATCTCATGTTTAACCACTACAGAGACGTCCGAGTCAGCGGCAAACATCAGAGCGACTAGCCGCGGAAAGGCTGTTCCAGGCGGGGACACGAGCACGAGCACGAGCGTCCGGTGATCGCTTGAAATGGATCTCAGTCAAATTATCATAAATTTATAAATAAAACACATATTTGAGCTTTAAAAAACTACTTTCTCACCTGAAAAACTCTTAAAACTACATTTCGTGACACAATAACAGTAGTATTTTATTTCAACTGTATGCTTCTAATGCCCTTAGCACGTGCGAGTGACGATACTCTCTCCACCAATCACCGTTCTGCAGTGAGTCTAGCTCCACCTTTTAGTACCCTTTCACTGTGCTAGGTACCCCAAGAAAGGGTACCCAAAATAGTGGTACGGTACGTGCTTCGGCTTTTTGGTACCATTCACAACTTTTGACAGTGGAAACGCAAATAAATGCGTACCGAACCGAACCAGTACCGTACCGCTCAGTGGAAACGAGGCATAACATTACAACGTTACCCATTGTATAATGTCGAGTGGGTAAACAGTTTTCGTTATAAATTGTTTCAATGGTGGCAGTAAAATTTCAATTTTGAAGAGAAAACATTGTGAATACCCCGGGTCGACTGCCCCTGTCTGGTGCCGTACGGTTTACACAGATTTCCTGGGCGAGTACAAGTACGCGGACATTCGCGTATAATAACAATGATTTAATGACATAAGTAAAAAATATAATGAATATGTGATTTAGTGATCAGCAAAATCTCCTCTCTTGCTATTTTTTTCTATTCAATTAACATGCTATGGTCATTAAATGGCTTTCCTGAGCTAAATGTAACGTTATGTGACATAATTGTTCTCCTGCTGTTATATTGACCTCTTTCCATGGTTTAAAAACACTAATTGGTCGATATTATGTATACTTTCTAGCTGTAACGTTACCTTACCCTTGCCTGTTGCAATGTGAAAATGAGATAAATAATGGACACAAATGAAAAACATGAATTTGTTTATTTGATTTCATTTATTTATTTTATTTATTTATTGTTGCCAAATGGACAGGTCTTTTAGTTCCTCGTTAGCAAACGTTAGCCTAGCTAGCTTGCCAAGCTATTTTCATAAATAATCTGTAAGATCGTTTGTACCTTCATCTGTGACTGGAGGCCACTATCTAACATCATCAACCCAACAAGTCATTCTGCCTGGCTGTAGCTGCCATCGAGGGTGCGTTTGCGTTATCACTCGAGGTTTGTTTACATACCAGTGCATGAATGCCTATACCGGTGTAACAGCTCAGTAATGGCGTCGCCACAAGATGGCAGCCTACACAAGAACGCTTATCGAATTCGTCTATACATGAGGAAAAGAAAAACATTTAAAAATCCATTTTAAAATGTAATCGTCTGCAGCAAGAATTGTTTTCCCTTGTTTTTAGAAATCCGATATCAACTATACCTAAAAGAAATTTATAAAGAAAATTTCTAAATAACAATCCGATAAATGATAAGGTACAAATAATTTGTATATTAATTGCATTAATGAATGAAAATAGTAGTCACACTAAATATTACCTTAAATACAGTAAGCTAATGCAACTTTATAACTTGCTGCCTTAGAATGTGACTTTTAAAAATGAACAAATTTGTTGTACAGCTTGACTACATTTAAACGTGTAACCATAACTTTGAAAATCCCTTAAAAAAGTTATAATACAATACCGCAATCAGATTTAACAAATATGATGCACTATGATACACTAATATGGCTCACTTTCATAGGACAGGAACAAGCTAATAATTCCTTTAAGTAACATTACACAAATAATGTGGCAGCACACAAACACATACAACAGTGCTGTGTGAAATCAAATAACATTGACAATCATGAATTTGAAATAAGTTCACACACACACACAACCTATGTGCTAGAGATAATATATCAGATCAGGCCAATATATCAGGCCAATATCAGATCATATTATCAATGAAAAGATCCGCAATACAAAAAAATCTGTACATGTGTTTTATCGACTACAGCAAGGCCTTTAAACTGTGAACTCGGTCGTCCCAGTTCATTTAATCAAGTGTATTAAATGGCTGGACATCGATCAGGAACAGTGCCAACACACTACGGGTTTTACAGATAGGTTCAGGATCCGTAAGATATATATATAGTCTATATATGTGGATGATCATACAAACTGTATGTTACCTTAACATAAAAAACAAAGATCATGAAGACAGCAGCTAGTGGAGAAGTGAAGATTAAAATCAATGATGAAGAAATTGAATCAATTCAGGATATTATCTTCCTCTTCCTTTAAAAAGGAAAATCCACCCCTGAAATTAAGGGTCGCACTCGCATTGGGCCATACTGCAATGGCTAGTATGAATAACATATGGAAGAGGAGGACATATAGAAGAAGGGACAACAAAGAACTTGCTGACTTGACGCATTCAAAACAGACATCAATATGAACATTAGAGAGTTGAAAGAAGCAGTGCTTGACAGGTGAGCATGGAGATTCTGACACAACTGAATTAATGGAAATGTTGTTTCATATAATATAATATAAATATAATATAATATAATATAATATAATATAATATAATATAATATAATATAATATAATATAATATAATATAATATAATATAATATAATATAATATAATATAATATACATGTCTGTAATATTTTTTTTACTACACATATCTATATAATTATTCATATATCAGACTGAGATATAGACCTATAGCAAGCATGTGTTAGAAAAGTATTGGAGGAATTTTCCATTAAAGTATGCTGCTGTCTCTGAACCAAAATAATAAGCACAGTGCAGTGAAGGCTTTCATGCTCTTTGATAAATCAGGTGTAAACACCCCTGCCACTAAGCCACATTCTGGGCATCCAGCTGGTAAAATATGGCATCTTTTCTGAGCTTAATAAAGCTAAACAAACTGTTAACATTGTGTTTTAATAGTTTGCTTTGCTTTAAAGGGGCCCTCTGGAATTCTAAATCAAAAAATAATCCATATTCCATAACAGATGGGGGCAGTATACCTCCAGAAAGTGAGTTGTGCCGCGGCCGCACGCACTATCACGTCTTCAAACAACACAAGCGAGAGCTGTTTTGCTCTTTTTCTCACGCATATTATTCAAATCATTTTGATAGTAAAAGGTTGGAAGACCGCAGTTTCACGTGGAGCATTTGGATATTTTTAGAGATCAGAGACTCAATGAACAACATCAACACTAAATGATGAAGACCGTCTCATAGAACGCCTGTCTCAAAAACAAGCTGGTGCATTTTAACGATATGGGAAAATAAAACCCTGGGCAATTATTTTAAGTTTACGGTATTTCGTTTTTGTTCATATTACACTTTTATTGTTAGTTTGAATTAATTTGACAGACAGCATTCGCTGATGTTGATCAAGCTAACGCCATTCAGAGCTGCCAACTCTCACGATTTCACTGTAAGACACATGCAATTGACACTTAGCAATCAGGTTGCCAGTTAAGCTCTCAGATTCTGTCAATTTTATTACGCAATTCAAACAATAAATACCGTTTTGGTGCTTGTACATGTTACACCACAGATCCCTAGCGCACGTGAACCGATCATCTCTACTAAGCTAATGGAAAAAGAACATGAACACTGTTGAAAGATACAGTATGCTACAACTTACCAAAATGTATTCCTCATGCATGTCGACCAATCATTTTTTTAACTCTTCCCTGAACTGAAATGTAGTAATCGGCTGTATTTCCACACGACTGACTTCAGGTTCAAAGTACACACACATATAAAACGCCACTTATGCCAAGTTCACACTACAGGATTTTAAGCCCGATTTATGCCCGATTTGCAGATCGCGAGCTCGCCGACAGGTCAGGGTGTAATCGACGTGCAAATCGCAGGCAATTAGCGGACGATGAACGCTCGCCAATCTGTTAGTATGAAAGAGCCAACAACGCAGCAAAAACGCTCGCAGATGCCTCGCAGACGCGTCGCCGAGCCCAGAAAAATATCTAGCCTGCTAGATATCCAGAGCCGTCGCGCGACTCAACCTCAGTGATGTCATGAGTACAGCCAATCATAGCAACGCATGGGTTGAGGACACCAGGTAAATCTTAGTTTTTATTTATTTTTTTGCATTTTTTCCTCAGAGCAGAAGATCGTCGCGCAAACAGTGTGCAGCACTAGTTTCTGTCTGACGTCCATTATTCACGTGTTGTGTTTTCTTCTTCGCTGCGTATAGGCGCACGTGCTGTTTCGCGTCATTTATGGTTTGTTTTATTGCGTGTTTTTTCATGACAAAACGTGGTTTGTAGACAAGATAGAATCGTTGGGTGCCAGAGTTGTTGTCAACTCGTTATTTATTTGATTATTTTCAGGATTTAGACTGTACCATAGTACTGAAACAGCTTGCTCTTATCATCCGATCGTGGGTGTATCTCCATGTAGTGCATTGTCAGCTCGTGTAGTGAGTTACCTCCTGTTGTGGATCAATCACGTTGTGTTGTGTGGTGTGAACAGCTAAACAACTTGAACACTCTGATTTCACTGAGACCAAGTCATGTAGTGTGAAACGCACAGTTCAGACCAACGTTTTAAAATCATGTAGTGTGAACTTGGCATTACTCGTCTATTGCAGTGTGCGGCTGGTGTTTATGTTGCCCGCCCGCATACCGCCTCCCATGGCCGAAACTGGTATTACGACACCTGACGGGCCGGGGCTAGTAATTTAGCATGCTAATTTAGGTTTATATCTCGGCAGCAATATAACTTTTCAGTTTTTTAATGACATTATTGCACTTATTTCTTCTCATTCTTTTGATGCGTGTAGCTCATTTTCTGTATATTTTTACCTCAATTACTACAGATGGCACCTTTAATTTGTAGCGTAAACCACAAATGACTCTACAAGTAGTTGACTACAAGTAAACACACTTGGGCCTGCAGTTATATTACACATTTGTCCAAAGCTCTGTATGGCCTTCTGGATTAAGTGTCACACAGACATTTTGCAGTGCATGCAAAAACATGGCTCAACACATCATGGAACACACAGGCTCATTTGGTTTAAAGCACTCCCAAAGGTGAAAACTTCAAATAACTGAGCTCTGGGCATTTATTCCCAGTGTCAATGGTCTGCACCATGGAATCCTGCCCAGTTCATTCATCACACAACCGCTAATGCAGTCGTTCATAGATATGGACTTTTACGACACACATCTGTGTCCACAGAGCAGTCTGTGGGGCAATTGGGATGACCTCTGACCTCAAGACACTATACATGACCAGCCGTCACCTTTGAGTGTGAGGGGGTTCAGAAAGTTCATAAGCAAAAACAATTGACCCAATGTCTTTGAATACTAGACTGTCAGTCTCTATAATCCTTTCACTTTTTTATTATCTCACTGACAAATATAAATCTGTTCCTCACATGTGTTACTGCTGAGCTGGGTTTAGCAGGATTTAAAGGATGCTATAAAACTGTTTATAGATTCATTTAGTGGTGTGGCCTTGTCGTAAATCAACTCCCTGGAAAGCTCTGGATTACAAAAACCTTCAAAATGCAGTAACAAAATCAACCACTAGATGGCAGACATGTCGTTTAATTTAAAGTAACTAAAAACGTGTGCTTTGCATTTTTCTGGGGAAAATGTGAGTCCAATGCCCTTGCAAAAAAAAAAAGAAATTATATATATATATATATATATATATATATATATATATATATATATATATATATATATATATATATATATATATATATTAGTGTGGGGCAAAAATTAATCGCATCCAAAATAAAAGTTTGTGTTTACATGATATATGCGTGTGTACTGCGTATAATTATTTTGTATATATAAATACACACACATGCATGTATATATTTATGAAATATGTGCATGTATATATTGTATGTATATTTATACATAATTTATATTATATATAAATATTAACATTTTATATATTTTTTAACACATCTTCTCTTAAAAATATACATGCATGTGTATGTATTTATATATACAAAATAATTATACGCAGTACACACACATACAGTATATTATGTAAACACAAACTTTTATTTTGTGATTATTGTTGCACACTAATATCTATATCTGTCTGTCTATCTATCTATCTATCTATGTATCTATCTATCTATCTATCTATCTATCTATCTATCTATTATCTATCTATCTATCTATCTATCTATCTATCTATCTATATATATATATATATATATATATATATATATATATATATATATATATATATATATATATATATATATATATATATATATATTTATATATATATATATATATATGTATGTATATATATCTATATATATATATATATATTTATATTTAGGTCAAGGTGTTCTGGTCTGGTTTATAGGTAGGCTACTTGCTTACTGGCAAAGAGTCTTCCCAAATGGACTCATTTCATAAATGATGCATCTGATTGTTTACAACAGAGATAGCATAGTTGCAAATGCCTGCATGTGTTCCAGAATATGTTTTAGATCTATTGGTAGGCTAAATAAATACAAGATATATATATACACTCACCAGCCACTTTATTAGGTACACCTGTCCAACTGCTGATAGCTTAATTCTAAGCAGCCAATCACATGGCGGCAACTGAGTGCATTTAGGCATGTAGACATGGTCAAGACAATCTCCTGCAGTTCAAACCGAGCATCAGTATGGGGAAGAAAGGTGATTTGAGTGACTTTGAACGTGGCATGATTGTTGGTGCCAGAAGGGCTGGTCTGAGTATTTCAGAAACTGGCTAATCTACTGGGATTTTCACGCACAACCATCTCTAGGGTTTACAGAGAGATGGTCCGAAAGAAAAAACATCCAGTGAGCGGCAGTTCTGTGGCGGAAATGCCTTGTTGATGCCAGAGGTCAGAGGAGAATGGCCAGACTGGTTCGAAGCTGATAGAAGGGCAACAGTGACTCAAATAACCACCCGTTACAACCAAGGTGGGCAGAAGAGCATCTCTGAACGCACAGTGCGTCGAACTTTGAGGCAGATGGGCTACAGCTGCAGAAGACCACACCGGGTGCCACTCCTTTCAGCTGAGAACAGGAAACTCAGGCTACAATTTGCACAAGCTCATCGAAATTGGACAATAGAAGATTGGAAAAAACGTTGCCTGGTCTGATGAGTCTTGATTTCTGCTGCGACATTTCGGATGGTAGGGTCAGAATTTGGCGTCTACAACATGAAAGCATGGATCCATCCTGCCTTGTATCAACGGTTCAGGCTGGTGGTGGTGGTGTCATGGTGTGGGGAATATTTTCTTGGCACTCTTTGGGCCCCTTGGTACCAATTGAGCATCGTTCAACGCCACAGCCTACCTGAGTATTGTTGCTGACCATGTCCATCCCTTTATGACCACAATGTATCCAACTTCTGATGGCTGACTTTCAGCAGGATAATGCACCATGTCATAAAGCTGGAATCATCTCAGACTGGTTTCTTGAACATGGCAATGAGTTCGCTGTACTCAAATGGCCTCCACAGTCACCAGATCTCAATCCAATAGAGCATCTTTGGGATGTGGTGGAATCGGGAGATTCGCATCATGAATGTGCAGCCGACAAATCTGCGGCAACTGTGTGATGCCATCATGTCAATATGGACCAAACTCCCTGAGGAATGCTTCCAGCACCTTGTTGAATCTATGCCACGAAGAATTGAGGCAGTTCTGAAGGCAAAAGGGTTGAAACCGTTACTAGCATGGGGTACCTGATGAAGTGGCTGGTGAGTGTATATATATATATATATATATATATATTTTTTTTTTAATGTAAGGAAAGAAAATATGTATTTGCAAAAGTGGCATTCCCTCTAAGCTAGGGTCAAGTTAAGAAAATGTTAACTTGCAACCTGCCACACAGTCTGCCTGGTTTAAACATTCTTTGACCAATGAAAATTACATTCAGATGAGTATAAATGTGATTTTGGAATAATTTTATGCCAATTTTTGATTTTCGCTGCATTCACACACGATTTTAAACAGAACCAGTGTCTAAGTGGGTTGTACAGTCATATAAACGGCTTCATTTGTTCAGTGAGAGGATAGATGATTGATTATGCCTATAGAATCCATTGTTGCATTCGCACTTAATTTAAAAAAGTACCATATCAAAGCGTATAGCTAAGGCAAGGCAAACCAACCAACACAACTTAAGTCAGAATAAATTACCACACCAAAAACTGGTGGGGAAACGTCGTTTTTACTTCATATCCCGCAGTATACTGAAAAGTGGTGACGGTGGGCTGGTCTGTTGTAGAACAGAATATTGCATATCCCAACAACTTAACGCATCATTTCGATCTACATATCCTAATAAATTATGTAGCTAGGCAATGTAGGCCTATGTTTCAGCAATGTTTTTCTTTTATCTTTAGATTTATCTTCCAGGAAATCATTAAATATGGAAATCATTGAATACAGATGAAAAAGTTTTGATAATGACACCTTATAGATATTTCCGATCAAACGCCCAACAGTCAACAATGACATAGCCACTGCTAAACACAAACATTCTGAATGGAGGGCCCCATTCCAACTAACCTCTACTTATCTGTTTAGATAACCGCCATCCTCACTCCTTCGTTGTGACAATGAACCTGTCATTCAGTTTTTCACTTGTTGTAATCCAAATGTTGGTAAACAGACATCGATGTTTGAGAAACTTTCCTCTGCATGTGCTCTTGTTGCGCGCGCGTGAGCCCTGCAGGGTAATAAACGATGATTGGTAAGAAATGTTATGTCTGATGATGATTGGTTATTAATGGTCTACGGAAGGACACCCATTTAATCCTTTCCCAATTTTGCTGTTTTTATGTGTGGTTTCATTTAAATATATAGGTACATTTTCTAATATGTTTTCCACATCATATTTTATTGGCTACTTTCCAATATAGGTTCCAATAAACAAGTATTAATTCTCTCCCAGACTTAACATGAATGTAGGCAATGTATGTTATATGTATATGTATCTATATGTATTATGTATTTATTTTAG
>JAQIUQ010001331.1:632500-765000 GCA_030378365.1 Hybognathus amarus
ACAGCCCTTATATATATATATATATATATATATATAGTATAATATATATATATATATATATATATAGCTATACAAATATATATATATATATATATATATATATATATATATATATACATATATATTAGTAGGGGAACACCTACTTTTCATAATTCAATGAATTCCCTGGGAATAAAATTTATGATAAAAAAAATGTGTTTTCATTCAGAAATGTCACATTATAGTAGCAAAATGGATTGCGAACATAGTGACCATGTTGACTTCAAATATGGGCTTCAGTGTCACATAAAAAGAAAAAATCTAAACACTAGGAACTGTGTTTCTTTAGCGGTTACAAAGGCCATCAATAAAAAAATAATAATACAGTTACCGGTATGCAGTCAAAAGATAAGTAGTGTGGATTGGTCGTTTGTAAATTATTTGTGTTTGTCTTTTGTAAATGTAGTGAAAACCAATATTTCCAAAATATATGCAACAAACATGACAAAAAATGATCTTAATGGCAGCACTTCGTATAAATGCCACGATATTTCACATACTCGACCACAATGGTTTTATATAAACGTGAATGTGAACATAGATGAAATCAAGTCAACAAATAACTAACTGAGGAAAAGGTTAGTGAAGAGGATTTCTGTACCCTCACAATGCAGTGGTTTACAATGAGGACAAACAAATAATAAAATAAAACTATTATGTAATATTTTAGATATAATCTGGCACAGTACAAAATTAAATATTAATCTAAAAAAATAGCAGAAAAGATTTTTTTTTCTAGTCTTGTCTTGTCAGGAAGAGATTATTCAGAGGAACAACACCGCCCCATTAATGGATTTGCTGAGGCATTGCTTTTGCGGCAGATGAAAATAGAAAATGCATGGAGGAAGACAGAAAAAAGGGAAGAAGAAACAAGAACAAAGAGCCCGTTCTCATCCTTTAGCGTCATATGTGACGCAATATGCAAAAACGGCGCTATACTACGCACATGGCACCCTTTATCGTTAATATAACACGCGAACCCAAAGGCGTCATAAATCCTTTAGCGTAATATGAGACTGACTGAACCCGTTCTCATCCCAAAGCGCCATATTTTGACACTTTTGCAAAAGCGTAAATATCCAACGCACATGGCACCCTTTAGCGCCAAATGAGACGTAAAAATAAATAGGGCAGAAGGCGCCTCCTAGTGGTCTAACCCTACCCCTACCCCATACCTAAAACTTAACCGTCTCATTTGGCGCTAAAGGGTGCCATGTGCGTTGGATATTTACGCTTTTGCAAAAGTGTCAAAATATGGCGCCTTGGGATGAGAATGCGTTCGGACTACCTTACCCCACACCTAAACCTAACCATCACAGCGCATTGTATTAACGATAACAGGGCCATGTGCGTAGTATAGCGCCGTTTTTGCATATAGCGTCACATATGACGTAAAGGATGAGAATACGTTGGAACAAAACAATACCTCAATTAATAGATTATGTACATAAACAGAAGGGCCTACATTTCTGATACAAAGATATACAGTATACTGTATGTTCAGGTCAACACACTCTATACACATAATATTACTGACAAGTTCATTGCCCAGAATGCACTGGGATTGTGCTTCAGCTAAATGGAGGTCATTTCAGCATTCATGTTTTGTCCCTCATAAAATGAAACAGGTTTTTTATACAGACTGAAACCTGTCTCACAGTATATTTTGTCATATTCACAGGTAGTTCAGTATCTGTTAGCATCACATTACATCCTCTCAGGGTTTGAGTCTCAATACGTACTGTAGGCGTGAATGAAGATGTGCTCTGGTTCACAAGTAAATCTCTGTCGCACACACAATACAGGAAATGGAATTCCACCCTTCCTGTCTTCAGTCTCAGCGTTATGTCTGTGGAACAGAAGAAGACCCATCCAGGTCACACACTGCGGGGTACCCGCTGCATCTCGTGGGTCCTGCGGTTGCGTCCTTTCTTGTTTTCCTGTAGCAGCTTCCACTTACTGGCGTGTGATTGGCTGGAGTGGAGGAGCTGGCTAGAGTGTGATTGGCTGCCGTGCATCAGGTTAGCTTTCTGCCTGCGCTGTTTCCGTTCTCTCTTCCAAACCTGTTCGCAGAGCTGTGTCGACGCTGTTCGGGCTCGGCGGGTTGATGAGGGAGAGGAAGTCGCGGTACCACATCTTGCCGTTGGCCGGATCGTTGCTGTCCGGCGTGTCTCGGTGCAGGAGATCGTCCAGGTGTTCTGAGGGAATGACGTCTGAGGGTGAGGCGAAGGAGGGTCTGGATGAAGCCGTGCTCGACAGCGTGGCAGTAATACACACCCGAGTCCTTCTGATGGAGGGTTCGGATCAACAGACCCTGTTCTGTGCCCAACACCCGCTCATCAGACTTTATCTAAAAAAAAATAAAAACATTTAAAACACACACATGACATACAGATCAATCATACGGATCAAATCACATGCTGAGTAGGCTACTGTAAACTTCATTGACAACAACAGTGTCAGCATTTTTGGCTGCATTCACCCCATAAACCAAAGTGATTAAATTTTCTAGTCAATATCATTGTTTTTATGTGTTAAAAATAAAATGATAAAAGTTAAAAGAATAAAAGAAGAATAAAAGTATATTTTTATACTTACTATATACACTATTTTTATACTATATACTAGGCTATATAATATACTATATTTTTTATATTAAGTATTTATATTTATATCAGATATATTTATAATATATTTATAATTTAATAAAATAATTTTATAAAAAAATATATATTTATTATATATATATATATATATATATATATATATATATATATATATTTATATATATATATATATATATATATATGATATATATATATATATATATACACTCACCGGCCACTTTATTACGTACACCTGTCCAACTGCTCGTTAACACTTAATTTCTAAGCAGCCAATCACATGGCGGCAACTCAGTGCATTTAGGCATGTAGACATGGTCCAGACAATCTCCTGCAGTTCAAACCGAGCATCAGTATGGGGAAGAAAGGTGATTTGAGTGACTTTGAACGTGGCATGATTGTTGGTGCCAGAAGAGCTGGTCTGAGTATTTCAGAAACTGCTAATCTACTGGGATTTTCACACACAACCATCTCTAGGGTTTACAGAGAATGGTCCGAAAAAGAAAAAACATCCAGTGAGCGGCAGTTCTGTGGGCGGAAATGCCTTGTTGATGCCAGAGGTCAGAGGAGAATGGCCAGACTGGTTCAAGCTGATAGAAGGGCAACAGTGACTCAAATAACCACCCGTTACAACCAAGGTGGGCAGAAGAGCATCTCTGAACGCACAGTACGTCGAACTTTGAGGCAGATGGGCTACAGCAGCAGAAGACCACACCGGGTGCCACTCCTTTCAGCTAAGAACAGGAAACTGAGGCTACAATTTGCACAAGCTCATCGAAATTGGACAATAGAAGATTGGAAAAACGTTGCCTGGTCTGATGAGTCTCGATTTCTGCTGCGACATTCGGATGGTAGGGTCTAGAATTTGGCGTCTACAACATGAAAGCATGGATCCATCCTGCCTTGTATCAACGGTTCAGGCTGGTGGTGGTGGTGTCATGGTGTGGGGAATATTTTCTTGGCACTCTTTGGGCCCCTTGGTACCAATTGAGCATCGTTGTACGCCACAGCCTACCTGAGTATTGTTGCTGACCATGTCCATCCCTTTATGACCACAATGTACCCAACTTCTGATGGCTACTTTCAGCAGGATAATGCGCCATGTCATAAAGCTGGAATCATCTCAGACTGGTTTCTTGAACATGACAATGAGTTCGCTGTACTCAAATGGCCTCCACAGTCACCAGATCTCAATCCAATAGAGCATCTTTGGGATGTGGTGGAACAGGAGATTCGCATCATGGGATGTGCAGCCGACAAATCTGCGGCAACTGTGTGATGCCATCATGTCAATATGGACCAAACTCCCTGAGGAATGCTTCCAGCACCTTGTTGAATCTATGCCATGAAGAATTGAGGCAGTTCTGAAGGCAAAAGGTGTCGAACCCGTTACTAGCATGGGGTACCTAATAAAGTGGCTGGTGAGTGTATATATATATATATATATATATATATATATATGTGTATTTATTTATATATATTTATTTATTTATTTATATAATCATATATATATATATATATATATATATATATATATATATATATATATATATATTTCTCTTTTTATGCTATTTAATATTCTATTTTTTTACTTAATATGTTATTTATATTATAAAAGTATAAACAAATGCTTTATATATGTGTATAATACCCTTTTCCACAATTCTAAGGAATTTTGAGTAAGATTAATTTAAGCTTACATTAATTATAAACTGTTATTTAACATTGCAAAACTCAAATTTATGTCTGATTTATTATCACATTGGAAATCGAAAATGTCAGATTTAGTGTGATTTATTTAATTAATTTATTTATTTTTGGAGACATATAAAGTTGTCATACTGTATATGACATTGGTCATATGTTTTGGTTGGTAACATACATGTTTGGCATAATATTGGTCAAATATTCTGGCTTGTAAATAAATAAATAACCAACCATGAATAAGACATATTTAAGATTCTATTTTTAGTCACTAATCAAACTAGCACATCTGTAACATTAATCATGTGAACTCTTCCACAAGATCAGACCTACTTGCTCCCAGTAAAGCACATGATGTTATTATTATTAAATCATGCTGGAGAGATCATGATCATCATTGTTGCTATCAAGTTGCTATAATTTAAGTAAAAAAAAAGAAAAAAATATATATTTTTTCTTTTCTTTTTTTACTTAAATTATAGCAACTTGAAAAAAAATATATATATATATATAAATATATATATATATATATATATATATATATATATATATATATATATATATATATATATTATTTAAAAAATTTTAATTTTTCAATCCATTTTTACTTAAATTGTTATGTTGAAAATAATTAATAGAAAATAGAAGCGTTTTTCCTTGTGGTCTCATACTTTGGCTTTTACTTGTGGACTCAACCATTTTCACAACAGAACATACCTCTTGTTTGCGGTCCTCTCCGTGTCTCTGAAACTGCCAGTAAATAAGGGCTCGCTGGGATTTAGGACTGCACTCCAGAAAAGAGCTGCTGTTCTCAACCCCATACACCACCCTATCCAGCAAATCTCTCTGCCATCTGCCTCATCTGCTCAGATAAATGAGGAAACACAGAAACACAAAAAGATGTGAGAAATTTTGATTCTGAGACCGGACAGACAGGACATCCTGCAGTGAGAATACAAACTGATAGTTCAGACCATATGTTATATCACACTAACAAAGTCACACCCAGCATGTCTGTATCACAGCGTTATCTCTCAGTGTGTTTCAAGTCCGAGAGGAAAGAGAAGAGAGAGAATCACTTGTTGTGTTTCAGTGGGCATCTATTCCTCTGCCTTTAATTTTCTTCTACCATTATTTTAAGTTTGGACTACGAAATGTCAGAGTGCAGGGCTGTGGGTTAGTAGTGTCACTGTAATGAGGTGTGTTGAGACCAGAACTCCAACACAGGAAATCTGTGTGGTCTCCATGATTCCAGTGTCCTTGCAATCTACACTACCATTCAAAAGTTTGGGCTCTGTACGTTTATTTTATTTTATATATACATATTAAAAAAGAATACCTTTATTCAGCAAGAGTGCATTGTTAAAAAGTGACAGTATAATGTTACAAAAGGTTTACATTACAAACATTCAGAAATCGTACTGACCCCAAAACTTTTGAACGCTATAGCGTATATCAGCGTGGATGTGTATAAGTGCATGTTCTAAAGCCTGTATTTTTGCAACAGCTGTGAAACGTTTCTCAGTTAGACATGTGTCATTAACGTAGTGGTCTTGACTTTTTAGGCCTCGTTTCATTTCAAAAGCTTTAATTAAACACAAACCTGGAATGCACTGCACGTATGCAGGGTTTTTAATAAAACACTGTTATGAATACTTACAATTATCTCCTCTGCCTTTTTCGAAATTTCGTTACCCGCACATCCTGAGTTTTATTTTAAAAGAATGACGCCCTGTTAATGTGCCCTGACTGCCTTCTAGATTGCATGTTATCATGCTTAACATACAGTTAAGTACTGTAGTAAGGTTTGTTATCAAGTACTGTAAAAACAATAATATGCAAGCAATAAGGTACAAGAGGCATTGCTGTATGCTATGAAGTAAAATCACTAAAAGCCTTCCTTCTGCTGGAAAAAATAGTCCCTGACCGTGAATAGCAACAGAAGTTACATAATTTTGTTATTCCAATGGCAGCAAAGACTGTATTTTTGAGTGAGTCAGTCAATAGGGAGGACTTTTATATTGAAAGGAGTAAAACTTGTGAAGCACAGAGAAAAGAGACTTAAATGACTAAGGCTTGGACACCCTGAAACATTTAAAAGGACAATATATTGCAGAGGACATTCAAAGTCAAACAGATTTTTATTACGAATATAGGACTGACTGCTGTGTCTACTGTACAGGTACACTCACTTACTCAGTCTCTCACAATACTCTATATACACTTACCTAAAGGATTATTGGGAACACTATACTAATACTGTGTTTGACTCCCTTTCACCTTCAGAACTGCCTTAATTCTATGTGGCATTGATTCAACAAGGTGCTGAAAGCATTCTTTTAGAAATGTTGGTCCATATTGATAGGATAGTATCTTGCAGTTGATGGAGATTTGTGGATACACATCCAGGGAACGAAGCTCCCGTTTCACCACATCCCAAAGATGCTCTATTGGGTTGAGATCTGGTGACTGTGGGGTCCATTTTAGTACAGTGAACTCATTGTCATGTTCAAGAAACCAATTTGAAATGATTTGAGCTTTGTGACATGGTGCATTATCCTGCTGGAAGTAGCCATCAGAGGATGGGTACATGGTGGCCATAAAGGGATGGACATGGTCAGAAACAATGCTCAGGTAGGCCGTGGCATTGAAGATCGATGCGCCAATTGGCAATAAGGGGCCGAAAGTGTGCCAAGAAGTAACACATTACACCACCACCACCAGCCTGCAAAGTGGTAACAAGGCATGATGGATCCATGTTCTCATTCTGTTAACGCCAAATTCTGACTCTACCATCTGAATGTCTCAACAGAAATCGAGACTCATCAGACCAGGCAACATTTTTCCAGTCTTCAACTGTCCAATTTTGGTGAGCTCTTGCAAACTGCAGCCTCTTTTTCCTATTTGTAGTGGAGATGAGTGGTACCCGGTGGGGTCTTCTGCTGTTGTAGCTCCTCCACCTCAAGGTTGTGTGTGTTGTGGCTTCACAAATGCTTTTCTGCATACCCTCTGGTTGTAATGAGTGGTTCTTTCAGTCAAAGTTGCTCCTCTATGAAGCTTGAATCAGTCTGGCCCATTCTCCTCTGACCTCTAGCATCAACAAGGCATTTTTGCCCACAGGACTGCCGCATACTGGATGTTTTCCCTTTTCACACCATTCTTTGTAAACCTAGAAATGGTTGTGTGTGAAAATCCCAGTAACTGAGGAGATTGTGAAATAATTGCTTAAATCACCTTTCTTTCCTATTCTGACATTCAGTTTGGAGTTCAGGAGATCTCTCTGAACAGGACTACACCCCTAAATGACATTGATGTAACTGCCATGTGATTGGTTGATTACAGATAATTGCATTAATGAGAAATTAAACAGGTGTTCCTATTAATCATTCTAGGTGAGTGTATAAGCTTCAATGAACAATACCAATGACACAAACATGTTAACGTTGCTAAGAGTGGTTGCTTGGGGTGTTGTTCAGTATTGTGAAATAATAGAGAGCCAAGCCGCCATAGCAGTGTTTTATTGTGAATAAAACACACCTATTGACCAATCAGAATCAAGGACTGGAACTAACCTGTGAAATATGACATAACTTTTTTTATTCAATTTAATATTAGTAAATATAATTAAAATAATAATAATAATAAACGTTTTTCTAATTTTAATATATTTAGAAATGTAATTTATTCCAGTGATGGCAGAATTTTTTCTGCATCATTACTCCAGTCTACAGTGTAACATGATCCTTCAGAAATCCTTCTTAAATCCTGACACACATATATATATATATATATATATATATATATATGAATTGATCCTTTTAATGTAATAGAAATATCAGAAAACAGCAATTGTTTAAAAAAGATACCTTTTGTAATGTTTTCTTTGTAAATAGAAAGTATTAATATTATTGTTACATTTTACTAATCCCAATTCTACACGGTAACTGTATATAAATCTAGTTATCAAGTAAAGACCTAGAATAAAGTTCTAGATTGTATAGGTTTCATGCTTAACCTACAGTAACAGTGTGTTGTTGGGCACATTATAAACACAATCTGATATTCGCTGGGTATTTACCATGGTGTTGCAGATCTGAACACTGAGTCAGAGGGTCTCCGTTCCTGATATCCTGACGCCTCGTTCTCCTGCAAGCATACATCACACAACAGAAAATTAGAGAGGTCAGGTGAGTGCCAGTCGCACTGAAACTCACATATCCACTCCCACACACATCTGTCTCGCAGAAAAGCTCTCACTTTGTTATGCTCAAAGTAAATCAAACACAGCTCTACATGAGCATAAGCGTGTGTGAAATGGAACCTGTTTTAGCTCTGTGCTGTTTAGTCTTTAACCTTTATGAAAAGAGGTATCATGCAAAATATGTCCTGAGACGTCTTGTTCTTGAATGTACCTTTGAGGCAACTTGTAATGCTGGCAATATGTGAAGCATTTTCAGCACCAGTAGTGCACAAAGAACCTCTCAGAGAACCTTGTCCGCAAACATATTACTTGCTACAGCAACATGACATGGGCCATAAAGTGTGTAGACCTGTATTGTTCTTGTTTTGGAAATTGAAGATAAAAATATGCTTGCTTTTGACGGCCAAAGGAGTATACGTTTCTACAATGGACAGCTGGGAAGTATGAGGCTTTTAGATGGACACCTCAAAAAGTGATATGTATTGTGATAGATTTCATTAAATATTAATAAAATAATACTGCTGTTAAAGTCTTATATCAAAAATACAGTAAGAATCACAAATGCAGTGCATGCAACATGCGTGCTAAGACATATAATAGCTTTGTGAGAGAAACAGATAGAAATTCAAGTCAGTATTTGCTAGAAATTATATAATATTGGTTTGTTCCTTCCACAAACCTATTATATGCCTTAAGAAGACTTGGAATGTAGTGCAAAAGTCATTTAGACAACTTTTTTGGTACTTCTCATGTACTTTTTTGTGCTAGTCCCTAGTCAAAATTTTTTATTTTCATTATGTATAGACTATGCAGCTTAGACATTACTAAAAATCTCATTTTGTGTTCCATGGAAGAAAGTACAATCGTATAGGTTTGTAATGATATGAGGGTAAATGAGATATGAGTAAATTATGACAGAATTGTCATTCTGGTGTTCATTTTTGTGTCAACGTGATGTTATTTTTAACTAAAACGGTTTTAAAAAATGTTGTTAATGTATTTAATATTAATTTATTTAGAAATTCATTATAAATCAACTAATTTAATAAATGAATACAAATATGGCCCATACTGGGTAAGGGGTTTTAATATCGGTCGCATGTTGCTCTTTCATCTCAAAAGTACATTAGCCAAAGAGGGACATACCCGTTAATTCAAGTTTGCTTTCACATTTAACGTTCATTTAACACTCATGCAATTAGGTTTTAACTATAAGCCAGTGTTAATCTTGGACAATTCACTTGGCCATTCGCAGGAGTTGAAAACGAAATTCGGAATTGAGAGGAACAGAAACTAATATTTACTGTATGGTCATATACCTTTTCACCATGATATAGGGGTAAAAATTATACAGTGTAGCTTTAAGATAGAAAATAAAATGAAAGCTAAATATAAAAACTATTGAAAAGACAAAAGCACAAAAAACTATTAAAATCTAAAATAAACAAATTAGTAATTAATCTATTTGTGTATTTAAGAATAAATAAATTGCTGAATTTGAACTAAATGTTAACTAAAAAACTTAATTGAGATTAAAAAAACAGTAGCTATTGGAATAAAGTATATTAGCAATCTAAAAAGGAATTCAGATGCTCATTGTAAAAAAAACAAAAACAAAAAAAAAAAAACAGCACAAAACTCAGCGGAAAGGAGCATCTTTTCATCTTAGGTTAACGCTTGGTGTTACGCTTCCTTTTACAGTAAGCACTCACAGTGTACTTACCTAGAAAGTACCTGGCTAATATAAGGTAAGTACATGGAACAGGGGTACGTAGGTTTAGGGGTAGGTTCAGGGTTAGTACTAGCTATTATCCAGTAATTGTAGTTACTAAAATAAGTACATAGTATTTACATAGGTAACTGGACTGTAAAAGGAAGCGTTACCCAACTTTGTAGTGTTTCTGTGTTCGTCACTGTACCTCTTAGCAGTTGGGAAGTATCGGGAACATTGCGAAGCCGTCCCAGGCACAGTAAGGATCACGTGCCAGACAGCACTCGGCGCAGGCCTTCCCGTACACGTCACAGCGATGCAGAGGCATCTGAGAAACCCCAATGGTGGATCCAAGATAGAGTTGTTGCTGTAAAGAAACAATGATGGCAAAGTTTTTATGTTCTGTGCCGGTGCGATAGCTGAGTTAAAGACAGTTTCACTGAGGATACAGGAACTTTCTCTGGGCTTGTATGCAGGTTTTTAATTATATATTGCTTCAGATAACCTCTCAGTGTCTGTTTGATTATTCACACCATCTAAAGGAGAGCTCACGCTGCAGTCCTGAGTGTAAAAAAAAAACAGCTGGTGTTTGTAACAGTGCGTGTGTGGCCTCTAATGGCAGTACCTCATGTTGCCGTGTCCTGTGAGTGACTGTGACAGCAGACCCTGTTCTGCATAATGTACATTGAAGCCAAGCAACGTGTGTGTGTGTGACCCAGCCTTAGACTGAAAGCTGTGTTGGGGTTCTTTGATACATGATAAATCTAGCTGGTCTATATCACCTCTGTCAACAAAATGCTGTGGGGCAATTTTCCTACAAAACACCCAGTGCTATCGTTAGCTGATCAGTTCAAAACTTCACATGCTATGGTTTCCATAGCCTAGAAATCTGCACGCACGCAGCCCTAGCGGCAGCAAAATATTTCGCAGCCAGTGTGGTCTAGCAACTCTCCATAAGACGTTTAGCTGGAAAAACCAAACTTGGTCAGGCCAATCACATCGTGTAGTAGAATCGGTGGGCAGGCTTAACATAATGATCGACAGAGTGGTGCGGATTCACTAATTGAAAACAAAGAATGGCTGCTGCTGGTGAACAGCTGTCTTTCTATTTAGGCTTTGACCGCTACTCTGGACTGATTCTGAACTTAAAGGGTCAAGTTCACCCAAAAATGAAAATTAAGTCATTAATTACTACCTCGCATGTGTACCAACCCTTAGTACCTTTGCCCATCTTGGAACACAAATGAAGATATTTCTGATTAAATTTGAGAGCTGTATCACTCCTACATAGGCTGCCTAAGGGACTGGCTCTTGACGGCCAAGAAAGTCAATGAAGAAAATGTTTAAATATTCCATGTGCCTACAGTGGCTCAACTATAAAGTTTATCAAGCGACTAGAATACTTTTTTGTGCGAAAAAACAAAACAAAATAACGACTTTATTCGACTATTCCTTTTCTTCCTTGTCTGGCCTGAAACGGACTCGACAATAGATTTCCACGTACGCATGCGTGAGAATTGCGATCTCCTTCAACTACTTCAGTTCAGTTCTCGCGCATGCGTCGTGGAAATCTATCCAAGTCTCGTTTCAGGCCAACAAGGAAGAAAGGAATAGTCGAATAAAGTCGTTATTTTTTGTTTGTTTTTCGCACAAAAAGTATTCTCGTCTTGATAAACTTATAGTTGAGCCACTGTAGTCACATGGAATATTTAAACATTTTCTTCATTGACTTTCTCTGGCCGTCAAGAGCCAGTCCCTTAGGCAGCCTATGTGGTAGTGATAAAGCTCTCAGATTTAATCAAAAATATCTTAATTTGTGTTCCGAAGATGAACGAAGGTCTTACGGGGTTGGTACAGCATGCGGGTGAGTAATTAATGACTTAATTTTCATTTTTGGTGAATGTAACCCTTTAAGCTTTTCTTTGAAAACAGAACAAAGAACGGCACTTGAGTCTTTTTTTTTTAAAGATGTGTTTGGAGTTTTGCCGACTGGATACGGTAAAAGTTTAATATATCAACTTGCTCCGCTGGTGGGAAAACGCATGGGACTCAGTCGTCACCTTCTTCGTTGCTCTGACTGGTTGTAGCGCTATCCAATTGCGTGCAGAGAGAATATGAAAGACAACCGTTTATCCTGCCCCTCGGATTGAGCCCTGTCAATGATGAGTTCCCAGACCTAACATCTTGATGTAGGCCTTCCTTCCTTCCATCTATCCATCCATCATGTTCTATAAGTATCAGGCCTGTTTAGGCAATTAGACTATTTGAAATTCACTCTGTTCTCTGCACTTCACCTATCAAACCATTTATTTTGCTCAGTCCTACCTAATAGAATCATGTTCAGTGTCGCCACTTATAAAGAGTTGCTTTCACCACCTTTATTGCATTAAGGGATACGCTATTTGAAGTTCTAATATTACATACCTGCTTTGTGGAGAGTTCCATGGCAGTAATGGCTGTTGGTTCCTGTAAAAAGATGTTATTTTGAATGTACTCGTATTGTTTTCCAGCAATTATTACAAAATAGTCTCCAATATGAACCAGGGGAAAATTGATAAAAAAGTCTATAAATGGTGCCTAGAGTGTAGAATGTACAGTATATTGTTTTCTAAGAAAAACAATACTAATACTACACTTATTAGAAATAAATCTGTATGAAAGACTCTATAAACCCACTCTGAACACTGTCATCTCCTCCAACAGGACTTCCTCAAGGTCATGCCATGTTCCTCTAGGGATTGAAACCACCTTAAGAACTGTGCCCATGTCTATGGTAGAAAATGAACATGATTAACTTGTGTTCTGCGTTAAGCACATGCTGATAAAAATCATATAAATCACAATATTTGAAAAAACCCTACTCACCAGTGCCGATAAACATGACATCATACTGGCCGTCCTCTGCTTCTACCCTGTCCACCACTATCTGAGTGAACTGGTAGTCAACGTCAGTTTTGATTATGAATTGGACGGTTATTGATGGGGAACACTGGGTTGTACATGGCCGGATGGCTTCTGGCAAATGTGATAACGTCGTCAGGAAAAGTCCTTTGTCTGATTCAAAACCATCAAACGTTTTGGCTGGGGCACTGTCAGCATCCAGGAGAATGTGTGTTAACATCAAAGCAGGCAATTGACTCTCATTTGAAAAGTAAATTGTACTAAGGTATGTGCACTAATTAGCCGTCTCAATCGTGCCAGGTCTTGGGGTATTGCACCTCACCCAAAAATGGTACCCATTGGAAGTTGGGTCCATTCTCGGTGGGCATACGGGTCAGAAACACCCTCCAGATATCTGCCATACTGTACATGCATACCGCCTGAGCCCTTAAAGATGTTACTGTAAACCCGAGAAACAGCAATTATGAGTTTAGTCACAGGTTCACCTTTAGGGACTTAAAACACAATTATCAAGCTTTGAATATAAAAGCAGACATGCTTGGTGGGGAACTGGGAATTTAGTGTAAATTGGATGTTTTAATACCTGGATGTTGTAAATACAGCATACAAATAGGGTTTTCAGATCCTTGGAGCTCATGAGAAAAACATCCTCTGGAAACGATTAAATACAATTCAGGTAGGCAACTGTGGGTGGTTAACTTACACATCGAGAGAGGGCAGAAGAGCAAAGCGATGTTGCGATTGTCATAGCTTGGGTAACTTACTCAGTTCATCAAAGTGTGTGTCTCTGATGCCATTCAATCCAGGAATTGGAAATATATTAAGTGGGCTTTCAGGAAGGTAGTCCATTTGTTCACCAAATTCCGTGGCCCCCAAGTCAGTTCTGTCAAAAACAAATTAAAACCTACTTGTATCAAACATATTTCAAGGTGTTTGTTTTTTTCTGAGAAAATGTGAGTGTTGCTTGTCCATGCAAAAGGTCATGATGCTATATGCAAGGATGCTTGAACTAGATTAAATTTAATTTTAAAGCTACACTGCGTTATTTTTACCTCATCTAGCTGCTGAAAGGTATATTACCATCCAGTGAATATTAGCTTCTGTTCCTCTGAATTCCAATTTTTGCTTCTAAGCTTACGGTGGTCATTGTAGTCCAAGATTACATGGCTTCCAGTTTTACCTCATCGATTGAGTGTTAACTAAACCTAAACGTGAAGGTGAGCTTGAATTAACGTATGTCCCTCTTTGGCTAATGTACTTTCAAGATGGAGGGCATGCGACTCGCCATTAAACCCTTACCCTACTTAATTTTCAATGGCATATCTATACACTGCTACGAGAGACTTTATTACATGTGAATCGTAGTAATATACATTAATGAGACACATATATTTTTAAAAGAACTAAGTGTTTTTAGCTAAGAATAAACTAAAATAGTTACACAGTGTAGCTTTAAGTTTACTTCAAAGTCAAAATTAGGAAACTCAAAGAAATGCATATAATTCCAACAAGTGTACGTTTTAAAAGTGAAATAAAGAATGTTTGTTAATACAAACTTAGATTTTTTTTACTTGACAACTGCATTTAACATTTAAAAAGGCTTAAAGATTAATGTAGATTTTCTATAGTCCAATTTCTTAGTCACCTAACATTGCATTTACATGTCAACTACCAGTCATAGAGTATTAGTAGACTATCTACTTAATATATGCTAACACTTTAATTTGATGCTCATCAACAGTCTACTTATACTTAATACTCTAAAGAGAGTTACAGTTGATTGTAGTTGCAAATTAATTAAAGCTAGTTGACATGTTGTTTTAGACAGTCTGACTACTAATCTAATGACTGGTAGTCTGACAAGTAATTGCAAAATGACATAGTAGAATGTCTAAGCGGACTACCAAAATAAGGGAAGTCATTAATTTCCAGAGCACAACACATAAAATTGCCATACAATTTCCTTATCACGGGCAACTATCAACATGAATAAAACATCAGCAAAATATCTAAATTTGCATTAAATGATAATTAAAGTGTTCGTGAATTTCATTTCATAATGCAGGATTTTTACATCAAAACGGTCATCATTTGGATATAAAAGCCCCTGTGTCCTCAGACTATTTCAACAATTTTTAAAAACTTTTAGAACATTTTTACCATTACAGCTGCTGGGATTAACAAATTGTGGAAAGTGTTGATTACAGCATTCTACTGAGACATTCACATAATCAAAAATAAACATCCAGCCTGTGCGTTAATGCATTAACTTCTATTACATCTATAAAGAGGAGCAAGAACAAAACAAGTCATTTCGGCAGCTTGATTGAAAAACAAAAATGAGGTGTGTGCATTTACACACACGTTTCACACCAAAAACCTGGCAGTCGACATTTGAAACACATGAGCAATATAAACAGTCTCTCCCTTTGGATTGATCAGCTCTAATTAGCAGGGCTAGAAAATGCATTGCATAAACTAAAACATACACTCTGCATAATGAGACAATTGTCTGCGCCTGGCGTAAAGAGCGATTCCATAACCTATTGGAATACTGAGCGAGCTGTAATTGAGAACACCTTTCTACCGCTTCAAGCTGTAGACTCTGCACTTGAGCTGAGCGAGTCTGCCAAAGTCTCACATTTCTCACAGTGGAGTCTTTGTTCTCTTGCTCATGGCCTCTGTGACATTTTAGGCATCTCTTAAGTTTCACGGTGGGTGAAAAGCAAGGCCACAAAACAGCAGAGATGAAGCCTAATGCAACAACACTGGCTCTGGCCATCCGACCTGTCCTGACACAATGACAAGAAGAGGAATGGAGAAGGTTTGTGTGTATGCATCATTACAGCAAAGGAGGCTTGTTAATATTTGAATCATCTTTCCTAGATAATGAAATTAAAAGGAAGCAGTCTTCTGCCTCTCATATTATTCTCTTGAGAATAAGACTTGTGCTCAAATCCACCAAGATATTGTAAAGTCAAATGTCAAAGATTTCAAAAAGGAATCAAATTAAACTTCCGAGATCAAATTATTCGGAGCTATAGCAGCATTCATTCTCTACTGTATACTACAATCTAATTCACGACCAAGTTGTATCGAATTCGACGAATGATTAAAAAGTGGCTAATTCGTAACAATTCATACGACCTCGCTCATATGAATTAGTACGATTTTGCTAAATCGTACATATTTTACGAATTGGCCAAATTCGTATGAATTTGTAAATCGAATGACCTACCCCTTACCCTGCCCCTAAATACCCATCATGTGGGTTTAGACAAATCGTGATCGAATTCATACGAGTGAGAGTCGTACGAATTAGTACGAATTAGACACTTTTTAATCATTCGTCGAATTCTGTGTGAATTGGTCGTGAGATAGTGTTGCATACTCATAGTACTGTTTGCTATTATTTGTGTCTATTTTTTTTTTTTTTAAAACAACCCAAGGGCACTGGCATTTTTGCAAAATGACATAACTTTGCGTAATATTTTCAAAGTGCCTAGTGAGTGGTGCTGAAAGCAAGTTAGGCTTTATTAAATGAATGCAAATATGGCGTTTTATTTAGTTAGTTGTTGTAAGTATCACAGCAGTTCTTAAATGAAATGTCTAGTGTGTTAATTATCTGTCAGGTTTGACAATAAGGTCACTAAACTAAACCAAATGTGAGAAGAAAAAAAACATCTGCTAGCAATATGTTTTGAAAGCAAAGCATGCAATTTATCCTGCTTTTACAGTTCAAGTCTCTGATCTCTATCTGATGCGACTCCTGTTTTATGGGAGATCGCATCGCAAAAGCATATTAGGCTTACAAATCACTGCACTTTGGGAAAAGTGTTTTGAGGCCATAGAATTGCGCATGAAACCACATGAAAATAAAGTCTTTATTGATAGATAATCTGCAACTGTAATCATAAAATGAAAAAAGGAATAAAAGTGTTTGGTGGTTTACTGCCATATAGTTCATTTCAGCTGGAAACTTCAGTGAATTGTAGGCCTAATGTTGGAGTTTTGCGAAAATATATAAAGAGGTGTTTTTCCAAAAGAGCATTGGGTGGATCTGGGGCAAAGTTGAAACAGAACTGATAATTCCAGTGCTTCTAAGATATACATTTTGACTACTATTGTATATATATATTTTTTTTTCAACTGTGGTAGTCAATGAGGGTGAGATCTGCTTGGTTACAAACATTCTTCCAAATATCTTACTTTGAACTACTGCTGCAAAAAATAAATTCATACAGGTTTGAAATTGAGTAAATGATGACAATTTTATTTTGGGGTGAACTATCCCTTTAATCACATGTTTTTACTCTCTTCATAACACAAGTCAAGTGTTCGAAATAAATTCTTTTTTTGATCTAATGTTAGGCCCCGTCCACACTACTGCGTTTTCGTTTAAAAACTGAAAATTAAAACGAATACGATCTCCATCCACACCAGTGTTTTACCTGCGCATTATAATTGATCTCCGTCGGCATTAAAACGTACTGAAACGCACGAATCACGTGACCATTCACCAACACTGGACATGCGTGTGCCGGTGTAAACAATGGCTGACGAATCAAAAAATTTGTCAATGATGAGTTCCCAGACCTAACATCTCATGTAGGTCTGGCATGCCAGGCTAAGCTAATGTAGCTTCTTAAACAAAATGAGGCAGGCATATATTATTTTGAAGAGTCTGTGTACCTTGCACAGCTGTCCAATTCTGGCGTGATGTGGCTTTGCTAACTTGCTCCCCATCAATGGCGTTCTCTGAAGAACAGATAGATCTTGTCATCTTCAGGGTTGTCACTCTCGGGATGAGATACACGCTGACAAATCTAGGATCTGCATAGCCAACAAACAATGCATTAACACAAGTATAAAAATACATAATACAGCAAAAATAATTTATCCAAAACTAGTATGGACCAATAAGAAAGAGAATGGACAGTTTCACATTGCAATTTGAATTGTATTGTTTATACTGTACAGTTGAATGAATCTGACTCTTCAAATCTATTTTTGCACTCTGTGTGTGTGTGTGTGTGTGTGTTCTTAGTGAGATGTTAAATGTCTGTAGACTCTATTTACAGTGTTGTGGGCCCCAGCTTTTCACAGCCTGTTTTCAAGTATTCAGGATTATTGCTTTATTCACAGAGAACCAACAGCCACATCACATAAGCTCACATCACCACTCGCTGTGGCACTAACTCAAAGCGACATAGACAGTCAGCTCACCACATCTACAGCACGCACACACACACACACACACACACACACACGCTACTATGATGCAAAACATGTTCACTGGAGACAAAAGCATTCATTTACTCTAATTCAGTTAACAGTTAAAAGTAGTATGAGGAAATTACACTATTTGGTATATAATCCAAATTCCATCAGTATTTTGCACAAACACACATATTAATAAACTGTGAGGTCATGACAATTTTTTTTTTGTCCAGTTTTTCAAGTTAAAAAATTCTCTGTTTCTCTCACATATAAAACTGCACATTTGTGTGGGTAGTTAATGTAAAACATGGCCATAAAATATTATTTTTATCAAGATGTTGTTATTAAATTGTATAAACGCCCTGTATAAGAGGTTAAACAGTCCTTTCAAGTTTTTTATGTTTAATTTACTTTTTTGGAAGTTGAATTCAATCTCAGAGTAAAAAAACAAAAACAAAAAACAGTGATTTTAATGAAATTAAGTTTTTAAAAAAGAGGAATTACAATTGCACTGTGATATAAAATAATAAGTCATATTATAGAGATATAAAGTTTATTTTTGCTGTAAAAACTTTTTTTTTCATTTACCCTGAGACTTTCACACTTTTAACATAAAACACTTATATATATATATATTATATATATATATATATATATATATATATATATATATATATATATTTGTTTGTTTAAATTGTAATATTCTACAATATTAGTAGCTTTTTTTCCTGTATTTTTAAAAATAAATGCCTTGGTGAGCATCTGGAAACTTTAAAAAATATTAACTCTATTTAACAGTAGTGCATGTGTATAAAATACATGCATCTATTTGCATTTATTTTAAATATATAGAAAGTAATGAGTGCTGTGTGTAAATGTGTTTTTTGCATGTCTCACCATTGAGCCATCTGGAGTCGTGCTGCTCTGTCCTGATTGGATGGTGTTTGCCTAAAGTTCGGAAAATGGCAAAGTCCCGGCCCATGAAGTCTGCTGATGTCCCAGCATACAGTTCCCCATCTGATGATCAAAAATGTCAATTAAAACTCATATTCAGGAGGGTTAATGTGAGTTCAAAGTGGATGGCAAAAAAAAAAATATATATATCAGGAGACGGGAGCGGGAGGATCTAGTTCAATCTGGGTTTTGTAAACTTTAATAACGGCTTCAAAGAGGATTCAAAGAGGTGTGACAGTCAACACGTACAGGCAATTTCACGCTAAGGGATGGCTTGAGAGAATTGGACTGTGTGTGTGGCATTAGTGACCTTTAATCTAGAGACGTAGAGATTTAACAGTATAACGCTCTGTAGGAAGAGCACTATACCAGAGGAACAGTCTGCACTGGTCATCTTGAAGACAGACCATTAATCAAAGGTGTTGAGTTTCCATTCAGAACACATGAACCAAGGCAAAACACATTCGGATTACAGTGAGTGAGTGAGTGAGTGAGTGAGTGAGTGAGTGAGTGAGTGAGTGAGTGAGTGAGTGAGTGAGTGAGTGAGTGAGTGAGTGAGTGAGAGAGAGAGAGAGAGAGAGAGAGAGAGAGAGAGAGAGAGAGAGAGAGAGAGAGAGAGAGAGAGAGAGAGAGAGAGAGAGAGAGAGAGAGAGAGAGAGAGAGAGAGAGAGAGAGAGAGAGAGACGATATATACATGGTCGCTAATTAACCAAATCTTCTGTTTATCGTTCAATTAATTTCTCAGAGAGCTAAATAAACCAGCTCAATGAAGCAGAACAGAACTACTATTGGGAAGAGAAACATGTTCTGACTCTCTCTTATATTAACATAATTTGATGGACAGGTTGAGATGAAAATTATACATGAATTTTTAGAAATTATAGGTACTGTATTATTATTTAACCCAAATTTTCCCAATTTGGTTTCATACCTACTAGTAAAGTAAAGTAACGCAAATTAACGTTGATTTTTATGGATCTGACACAAACATCTTTCAGAGGGGCAATGGGGTCATGTGACTATTTACACCACCCATGTTAAAAGTGAAGAACATATCATTCCAATTTATAGTTTGAATAAAATAATCCACCAACCCTTTGAAGACCCTTTAGATTACATTTTGGTCGCAAGTGTGACTTCAATGTCCCGTCAAAGGTGACGGGATTACACTAAATGAAATATTAAGCAGAAAATCAAATTGTCTCACACACTCACCGATCAGCATGGAAGCAGTCTGCAGTTTGGGTCATAGGGACTCTTTCCACGGCCATTCTCAAAGTTCGACGACCTAGCCGAAAGACGTTGTCCTGAATACAAACAAGCACACAATCAATCGTACGCAAATCCACAAAGAAGCATTCATCAAATTTCACTCACATTTCATTGTTAAACACTTCTTGAAAGGCTGCTCAGTGATTCGGCCTTGTCTCATCTGTGACCGCTAAATAATCAAGTGTCACATAACAATGTGACTGAATAGAATAGCCGATAAACTGTGAAAGATTAACTGATGTGATGAGTTTACCTCTGGACGTTTGCCCACTTCCACATAAGCACAGACGGGATGGAAGGATCCTGTTCACACACATACAAGTGCGTCTGGTTAAATGGCTGCAGAACCTTTATGAAGTTAGAGCACTCCTTCTGCAGAAAGAGAGACAGAGTCAACATCAACATCAGAAATGATCAGAAAACAGCATTTATATTGATATAGGCAATATTTTACCAACAGAAACTTCCAAAACAACGGTCTTGAACTTGACAGAGAGAAAAGCAAACTAAATCAGTGGTGCACCAGCATTTCTTGATTTCACAGTCGTCACTGTGTTCTCAGATAAATAAAGACACATCCCATCTGTGTCAACAAATGGCAACAGACATAGATAGCTTATCACACACATACGCACACACACGTTTTCATGTTTTATGGGGACTTCCAATGGACGTAACTGATTTTTATATTGTACAGACCATACTACCACTAAACCTACCCATCACACAACACTTTTGAATTTTTAGATTTTCAAAACACTTCATTTAGTATGATTTACAAGCTGTGTTTTCCCTCATGAGCGACTATATATATATACACACACACACACACACACACACACAGACACGCACCGGCCACTTTATTAGGTACCCCATGCTAGTAACGGGTTGGACCCCTTTTGCCTTCAGAACTGCCTCAATCTCTTCGTGGCATAGATTCAACAAGGTGCTGGAAGCATTCCTCAGGGAGTTTGGTCCATATTGACATGATGGCATCACACAGTTGCCGCAGATTTGTTGGCTGCACATCCATGATGCGAATCTCCCGTTCCCACCACATCCCAAAGATGCTCTATTGGATTGAGATCTGGTGACTGTGGAGGCCATTTGAGTACAGCGAACTCATTGTCATGTTCAAGAAACCAGTCTGAGATGATTCCAGCTTTATGACATGGCGCATTATCCTGCTGAAAGTAGCCATCAGAAGTTGGGTACATTGTGGTCATAAAGGGATGGACATGGTCAGCAACAATACTCAGGTAGGCTGTGGCATTGCAACGATGCTCAATTGGTACCAAGGGGCCCAAAGAGTGCCAAGAAAATATTCCCCACACCATGACACCACCACCACCAGCCTGAACCGTTGATACAAGGCAGGATGGATCCATGCTTTCATGTTGTAGACGCCAAATTCTGACCCTACCATCCGAATGTCGCAGCAGAAATCGAGACTCATCAGACCAGGCAAAGTTTTTCCAATCTTCTATTGTCCAATTTCGATGAGCTTGTGCAAATTGTAGCCTCAGTTTCCTGTTCTTAGCTGAAAGGAGTGGCACCCGGTGTGGTCTTCTGCTGCTGTAGCCCATCTGCCTCAAAGTTCGACGTACTGTGCGTTCAGAGATGCTCTTCTGCCCACCTTGGTTGTAACGGGTGGTTATTTGAGTCACTGTTGCCCTTCTATCAGCTCGAACCAGTCTGGCCATTCTCCTCTGACCTCTGGCATCAACAAGGCATTTCCGCCACAGAACTGCCGCTCACTGGATGTTTTTTCTTTCGGACCATTCTCTGTAAACCCTAGAGATGGTTGTGCGTGAAAATCCCAGTAGATTAGCAGTTTCTGAAATACTCAGACCAGCCCTTCTGGCACCAACAATCATGCCACGTTCAAAGTCACTCAAATCACCTTTCTTCCCCATACTGATGCTCGGTTTGAACTGCAGGAGATTGTCTTGACCATGTCTACATGCCTAAATGCACTGAGTTGCCGCCATGTGATTGGCTACTTAGAAATTAAGTGTTAATGAGCAGTTGGACAGGTGTACCTAATAAAGTGGCCGGTGAGTGTAGATAGATAGATAGATAGATAGATAGATAGATATATATAGATAGATAGAATAGATAGATAGATAGATAGATATGATATATAGATAGATAGATAGATAGATAGATAGATAGATAGATAGATAGATAATATTTTTGCTATTGGATCTTGTTGACATTAGGTGTGCCCTTAAAGGGATACTCCACTTTTTTTGGGAATAGGCTGATTTTGCTACTCCCCCAGAGTTAAACAGTTGAGTTTTACCGCTTTCAATACATTCAGCCGATCTTTCTGATATTTAGAAGAATTTCAGTAACCAGACAGTTTCTGGTCTCATTGACTTCCATAGTAGGAAAAAAATATATATACTATGAAAGTCAATCTATCTATCTATCTATCTATCTATCTATCTATCTATCTATCTATCTATCTATCTATCTATCTATCTATCTATCTATCTATCTATCTATCTATCTATCTATCTATATCTATATATATATCTATCTAGGCCTATTTTTGTTTTGCTGTATATATATATATATATATATATACATATATGTATATATATATATATATATATATATATATATATATATATATATATATATATATATATACATATATATATATATATATATATATATATATATATATATATATATATATATATATATATATACATATATATATATATATATACATATATATATACATATATATACATATATAGACGCTTTCATTAGACGCGTTGCCATGGTGATGAGCTGGCCCAAAGTTAACTTCCGTTCTGTTAGTTTATACTGCTTATTGGATAATACGGCATTGACTGTGCATTAGATATCATATTAGAATAGCTGAGGTTTATCCAGTAATCTGGTACAGTGTTTCCCATGCATTCATTAGTGGCAGCCCAACTCATTATCAGCGCTGACCGCCACATATTGATTTCCGGGTTTTACAATTTAAGGAAAAGTTGTATTTGACTGCAGAGTTGCGTGTAGCGCATATTCGCAAGCTCTCTCTCTCTCTCTCTCTCTCTCTCTCTCACACACAAACACATTAACAGCGGAGCAGAATGTATCATAACGCTGCATATATCCATTGCAACATCCTGTCATGTGGAGACCCGCCTTAAAAAAAAGGTTAGCAAGCATGTAAAGAAGCTAATAAGGAGAGATATGTTCACCTAATAAAGCCTCGTCGCCTGCGCTCCGCGCTCGCCACAGTTTTTTAACACTGCGTAAATCAAGACACGTCGGTAGAAAAACATTCTTGTCTCCTATTTTTGTTCTAACGGTGTCCTGGTAGTGTCACATTTCAGTTTGGCCAGGTAACATTTATTTTCTTTGACTGTCAAGAAATACCAGCTACTATGGTTATTTACTTGTTATGGAATTGTCTGCGTAAGTTTGCCGGAAGTTAAGTTTGGGCCAGTTTTATGCACATGCGCAGTACCGTGTGTTTATGTTGTCACTGCTGAAAGCGCTACTATATATATATATATATATATATATATATATATATATATATATATATACATATATACACACACAGCTAAAAATAGATTTGTATGTATTAAAAAATCTCAGTTAAAATAAATTAACTATTAATCAAATAATCCTAAAAAAAATAATAATACTAATTTATTTTTAAATGTAAGGAATTTTACATATTGCACATACATGTCTTTTTAATCAAATAAATAAAGCCTTGGTGAGAATAACTGTCCTTCATACATACACAAATCATGACTTTCAAATGCTCAATATTCCTCAATACCCTTCAATACTATAGGGCCAAAACATAGGTTAATGTTGCATGACCATGTGTTTGTTACATTGTAATCTGTGGACTATACCAATCATCTTTTGCCTTAAAATATTGAATAAGTCCCCTGTTTATTGTGGGCAACATGTTTATTTGCCACAATAATTCAAGATTTGTTATCACAACGTTTTTTTTGTCAAATCAACTTAAATCATTTATTTAGTTCAAATAACTTATTATTTTTAGTTTCTGATGATTAAATTCAATCTTCATTGTATTAACTCACTTTTGCAGTTCAATCAACTTAAAATTTTAAGGCAACCATATTACTTAATTTTTTAAGTTAAACCAACAATATTTTTTTTTTTTACAGTCACACATGCTGCAAAATTCCACACACAGCGGCACGGTGTCACACAGCTGACCAACACACTTCCACAAAGCGCTTCATCTAAAGGAAAATATTACTACAGCTGAAATTGTTTTTCAGCAGGATGTTTAGTGCATTTGCAGGGAAACCCTGTTATGGGCGTTCCAGAGCTCCAGTGGCCATACTTAAGGGGATATGTGTGTGTGTGTGTGGGTTTGTTTATATGATTTATAGCAGGACACAAGTTTGTATAATGACATGTGTATTACACTGTGTATTACAACTTCATGTGGGTTTATGAGGACATATCAAAGTCCTCATAAACCAAAAGGCTTAAAAAACATGGAAAACAATTCTTTCATTTAAAAATAAAAAATGCAGCATGTCTCCTGTGATGGTTAGAGTTTAGGTATTTGCGTCAGTGTAGGGCAGTAATATACATAGTTTGCACAGGATAAAAACTATTACGCCTATGGGAAAGTCCTCATAATGCTGCTTGCACCAACATGTGTGTGTGTGTGTGTGTGTGTGTCTGTTTGTATTTTGTCAGCTTCACTGTAGCCTCTGAGCTGGATTTTGCCTATGGAAATGTGTGTGTGTGGACAGAAGCTCCTCAGTTGTGTTAAAGCCACGTGTCTGAAGCAAGCCTCATCTGGAAAGGACTGAAGTGACTCATCCGATGTGGGAAAAGGTTTAAAGAAAGTATGACAACATATAATACGTGACTCAAAGATCTGGCTTCTTATTCTACCTCATCAATATTGTAATGATAGCAGAAACTAAATACATACAATGAAACAACAGATATAACACAGTATACAAGTGTTATACAAGTATTTATCTAATCTCCAACCCCAACTAATACATTAATTTCTCCCAACAAAGTATTTGTTAATGGGAATACTTTATTTAAACCGACATGTTTCAGCACAAATGCCGTCATCAGGACAAAAACATTGTTTTAATTCAAATTTAAATTCTTCAATCAAAGTGTTGCTGGTTTACATTCTTTATAGTGGTTTGTTATTTCCATGCACCTTGTTTGATAGTGAAATTGCACAATAACCAATAGGAAAATCTGTTTTTAGAGTATTTTAAAAGGTTGCTCTCTCCATGCACACTTCTTCTATCTGTAATGAAATGTAATGCAATTAAATGTAATGTAATAAAATATTATATAAATAGTAATTTAGTTAAAAATAAGTTATTTATTTAATTTACAGAGACAATGTGACCTAACATAGAGCACTGCCGCCAACATAAATGGATGTTTTTGTCCATGATGAGCATTGATCTCACTCCTTTTTTGTTTCTTACAAATCTCGGCTAGATCCTTCAACATAACCAGCAGTTTTCTGCCTTCCACGTCCCTCAAAAGGGCCTGAAATTGACATTGTCCCACTTCACTTCAAACAAGCCTCAGTCAATTGTCTTTTTTCACCGGGTCTCCTCTGTTCACATAAAAGCCATCTTTCAGTGAGTACCCTGCTATTCATCAAGACATGTTTACATCAAAATCTCACACAATGCATGTTATTGCAATTCAAATAAGCGTCATTGAGAACCAACCAACCTTATGGTCTCTTTATGATGCTAACAGGGCCGAGTGCTGCTTTCTATGGCTCTATATGTTCAAGGCGCCTTGGGCAGGATCTGCATTGGAATTCATAAGAGCTATGCCTGGAAAGTGTTTACACACCGTTGTCCCACAATTCAGTGATTTGTTTTTTTGTTCATCATTTCATTGCACATCTGCTGAGCTTATCTTGTGGGAGAAACTTTTAACACTGTTTGTAAAAGCAAAAGTTGGATGACAGATAAGCTTTACCTTCTCAGAATTTGAGGTTCCTGTCAAAAGCAAACGAATCATGTTTTTTTTTGTTTATCCATCTCAAACATTACATTTACTTTTAATACAAAAAGGTATTTTGCTCTTTTGAAATCTGATGTACTATGTAGACATATTGTTTTTGAAGAAGTCTCTTATGCTCAGCAAGTTTGCATTTATTTGACTAAAAATACAGTAAAGCAGATGTACTGTAAATATTGTTACAATTTGAAATAAATAATTTATATTTTAATATATTTTAAAATGTAATTAGAGGCCAACATCAATGGCGCATAGGCACCTATTGTAATTGTTAGTGTTCTTATTATTCCACTGCTTCTTCTTCCGCTCTGAAAATCTACCGCCGCGCATAGAACGGCTTGCCGGTAAAGTTAACAAATTTGGCACACAAATAGAGGACAGTGTTAATTGCCACCATAGCAAATTTGGAGTCTTAACTCAATCCATCCATTGCCACCAACTGTCCAAAATTGCACTCACGTTTATGCTAATAACTAATTACCATTTAGAATTTTCCAAAAAAAAAAAAAAAGGTCAAATTTACTTGTCTACTTGTCAAATTCCTCCTAGGATTTTCATCGAATATCTAACCAGATCATCTTCAGACCATGCAGTCAAAAATGTATGGAATTCAAGTTGATTTGTCAAACTGTTCTCGAGTAACTCACAAACGAATTTGATGAAGAGCACGCCAAATGAGTATGGCTATATCTCAGCCAGACAGTGAAAGAAATGGTCAGAGCTGACCCTATTAATTTCACTCGATGCATTGATGAGATTTGTAAATCTCCTAGTAGCTGTGCCAAGCCAAAACATTGTTGAAATATTTGGTCCCGTTGCTTTTATGGACTCTATATCTATGGGCTTCTTCCATAGACAGTAAAATGCATCAAGAACAGCTGGCCAGTAACAAAAATTATTTTTCACTGGATTAGCTATTGCTTTAACACTCAAAACTGTGTCAATTTGGGTCTTTGTGAGTCAGTGCAGTCTCATCCCTAATTCGTCATATAACTGACGTTTTGGGACTGTCTTTTGACCATTCGTCAATATACGACTTTTTAGGGCCCCCTTAAACGTCGGTAGATGACGTCTATGGGATCCTAACTCTATCCCAGACCTAAACCTAACCCTAAACCCAACTCTTCACCTGACCTGACGTTAAAGGTAAAGCGTCAGTTGTATTATCGACCTGGTGTCATCTCGACATTTAAGGGGACCCTATAAAGTTCGTATATTGACGAATGGTCAAAGACGTCCCAAAACGTCAGTCATATGACGAATTGGGATGAGACTGTGTTATGTGAGTATACTCTAAAACGTAGCCAGTTTTGTCTTTAATAAGCATAAAACGCATGCCAGTATAATGAACTCAGAATTCATGCACTAGATCTTAAAGTGACAGCTACCATTTGTGTCTGGTTATTAATTTTGTCGTCAAAACATGAAAAGAGAGCTTTAAGTTAAAGCAATCAGGATTGATAGCCTATGTGTTTCATTTATTTAGGACTAAAATACTATCCAGTGTTATTTTCCATTTGATTACTTTATTCAGTTTCTGTCTATGAATACTAGTGTTAGACCTAATTAAAAAACGTTACTCTTTATTTGTCTTTATTTGTATCTTCATTGTATTGTATTTATTTGTGCAACTTTTTTCAATTTAATTGAACAATTTAAATCAAGCCTTGTGTTGTGTAAATTCTTAACAACATTACTCCATTGTGAAAAATGCAACGAGCACAAACATTTAGGCAAGATAAATTTTGTTTGGCAAAAATGAAATTCAGGCCCTGAAGACTTTTTTTTCCTGTCTCTGGACTTTGAACCTCTTTGGACTTGGTCTTGACTTGGATCTCGACTAGTTCTGGTCTTGGACTTGTATTGGACTCAACAAGCTGGTCTTCTTGACTACAGCCCTATTGCGTAGTGATGTACACAATCGTTAGCCTATTTGTCACGGCATCTATCTATTTCAGCACAGTGTCACCTAGTGGTCAGGAGTTATAAAATAAAAATGGCTCTTTTTGTTTATAACTTACAAACATGAATTTAAGAAAAGATTAGGTGTCAGTGGGAGGGTGGGAAATTATCATTATTACTGTTTTTGGTAAAGAAACATTGACTAAAATTAAAGTGCAAAATTCTTGTGCATAATCTTTATTATGCCCTGCTTTTTTATAGTTTCATCTTGTTTATAAATCACACATACAGTGAAAAATGTGCTACAAAGAGAAATATATGAGAGATGAACCTGTGAGAAGTGGAATGGTGCAGACAAACAAGCAATTCAATGCATCAGTGAAGTCTATCTGACAGATCTCAGGGTTATGGAGGGGACAGAATAAAAAAAGCTAAAGAAAAGCACTTACCTGGACGTCCTTCCCAGCCCACTTGCATTCATCTCGTCGAGAAGGTGAAGAAGGCCAGGATATCTACCAGTCAGAGAGAGAAAGAGACAGAAAGTTAAAGGGGAAAGATTACTGGGACATCTTTTGTTGGAAGCTTCTAGTTGTATAACCGAACTCTTTTTCTTTCCTTAAAGCCATGCTCTGGTTGTCTAACCCTCAGAGAACCACATTAGCAACCTAGTTGTTTATAGCTAATAAATAATACACATTTTCATACTAAACACACACATCAAGGTCACTATTTACTGATGACACTGATAACCATTATGGAATGAATAGCAATCTTAAAAAAGTGTATATATAATATTTATAATAATATTTATATAAAATTATATAATATATTCATTTAATAATATAATTTATTTCACACTTTATTTCTCAACATAGTAATCTTAAAAATTACAAAAATAATGTTAAACAAATTTTCTAAATGCAGTGACCAAAATTTAGTTTTCTCACATAAGAGAGGCTATTCAGCATAGATCATACATATTGCACATGATTTTCAAGGAAACTTCTGAATGTATCAGAGGACTGCACTGAGATTCAGCCTTTACTGGGAAGACTTTTGATTTAAATCAACTGCAATGTAAGCCTCTAAATATGCATTTTAACCTAGTTTACAGTCGATTCCAGGAATATTCCACGGTCATGAGGGTCAGAAATGGTGTATACAGTATACAATGGCAGCGTATGTTTATCTGACGGCATTTCTTTTCTGACAAAAGTCTGGAGTTGGCTGCATTTGATCAAAAATATAGTAACAATTTTAATATTGTGAACAATTATTAGAAATTCAAAATATATAATATTTATATGTGAATATTTCTTCAAATATAATTTATTCCTGTGATGTCAGGAATACTGTCATTATATATTATTATACTGTCATTTTCAGTATAATTTCTCATCTCCAATGTCACATGATCATTCAGAACTCATTCTAATATACTCATTTGCTGCTCAATAAAAAAACTTTATTTTATTCTTTCATAAATAGAAGGAACATCATTTATTTATTTTCATAACAGATGAAATCCTTGTGAATATATATATATATATATATATATATATATATATATATATATATATATATATATATATATATATATATATATATATTAATTTCTTCTTCTTCTTCTTAAAAACAAAACAAAAAAAACTGATGTGTACTGTAAATCTTAGGAATTGTGTAAGAGGGCTTCATTGGGAAAAGTAATGGAAGTGTATTAGTGGGGAACAAGGTTTCTATGGCACTGCTGTCACAGCGAGTTAACATTCTCCCTGTGGCTGGAGAGAGTTGAGTGTGCTGTAATACAGCTTCTAATGGCAGTGCAGAAGGCTTTCATTCGATTATAACTTACATGGCTGTAAAAAAACAATTAGTTCAGTTTACTTAATTTTATTATACAAACTCGTTGCCTTAATTTCATTAAGTAAGCGTAACTTAATTGCATCAAGTCACTTACTTAATCCGCTTAAGTTTTGTAAACTTAATTCTGTCTGTGATATGAGGAAGTGTACTCCCAGAGTGCATTGCGACATGAATAAATTAATTGCTTTGTTTTTCTACTTTTGGCTTTATTTTACCATTACATTATATCATTATTGGGGTTATACTTACAAGAGACTACAGAATTTTTTTATATTAAAAAATGGTATTCAAAATGGTACTGTTTATAAGTAGCCTAATGTTTAAGGTTTTTCTGAGTAACGAAGGCATGGCATGCAAACAGTACAAATTACTAAGAAAATTTAAGTAAGTTCAACAAATTATTGGACATTAAGTAAAGTTAACAAAAAAATTCTTAGTAAGAACAATGTTAGATTTTTCAGTGTACAAAACTAAAGTAGCCTAGCCTAAATTCATGCTTATTTAAGTTTCTGTCAGTCTGAGGTGTCGTTGCCATAATGTGTTGCTGTGGGTTAACTGTCTTGCTTCGGACTTGACTGAAGAGTTCAGTCTCCATTTTCGAAGGTTGAAAACTCCGGAGTAGGCTAGTGTGTGTGATCGGCAGGTTAAACTTGAGCGAAGGTAAACAAACACTTTGTTTGTATAAATCAAGATATATCGTAGGCCTATATCAAATAGTCTGGCAATGAATAGAGTAGGCAATTTCAGAATCACTCTATCATGATACTATCGATATGATGGACAACATTGTATTGTAGACAGTTGCGAGTACACCAGAGTCCTATGCAATCATTCTTGCCTCACTAAATGTTTACCTAGGCTATTCAAGTCACTTGTATTTTGTCTATGTATATTGATATAGCGCTTACTATGCAGTAAACATAATTATAACATAAATAATTATGCAACAATAGTATAATAGTAGAGTTCTGGTCAAAAAATAGTCAGTACTATTTTAATGTTGTTTTTTTTTAGAAGTCTTTTATGCGCATTAAGCTTGTAATTGTTTGATCAAAAGACAGAAAGAATTATTACAAATTAAAATAATACTTTTATATTTTAAAATACTTAAAACAAAATTTCAACAGCCATAACTCCAGTCTTTAGTGTCACATGATTCTTCAGAATTCATTCTAATATGCTGATTTATTATCAATGTTGGTTGTTTTTTTATTGAACCTATGAACGCCTTTTTTTCAGGATTCATTGATGAATAAAAAGTTAAATAGAACAACATTAAATTAAATATATATATTTTTTAAGTCTTTACTGTCACTTTATCAATTTAGCATACCCTTCTGCTTTTTTAAAGAAAGAAAGAAAATGACTGACCCCAAACGTTTGAATGGTTGTGTTTATTGGTACAAAATATTTCTATTTTAAGCTGTTATTTTTTAAACCAAGAATCCTAAAAAAAAGTATCAAAGGTTATAAGTAAACTATAATAGAAAACAATTATTTTAAATTGTAGTAATACTGTATTTCACAATATTACTGTATTAAATAATATGTTAATAGAAGTATAATCCAAACTTTTGGCCGGTAGGCTATACACAACATTTAGTTATATACTTATAATACTGAGGCTATATATATATATATATATACACTATATATATATATATATATATATATATATATATATATATATATATATATATATATATATATATATATAGCCCCTGTATCTGACTAAATTAATTTTTGTAGGATAACTTATATATCCTCCATTTCCTCATATGGTACCATTTATGTTACATTTGTTCTGTGAAGGTTATGTTTATAAAGTATATAAGCTAAAGTGGGCTGTGGTTTTGCCCTGGTACCGTTTGTCTGTACTTCGCTGTGTTTATTTTGTTCATTATTTATCCAGGTGAATGGATAGCAGCTCTCAGCCAGACTCTATGTGATCAGTTTGACAGCTTTACTCTGAAATATTCATACTCTTTTCGCGTAGAAACAGATCCCCCTGTGTGCTGATGTGTTCGTGTTTGTATGGGCAGAGAGAGAGAGAAACAAGAGAAAAAAGAGAGACTAAAAGTACATATATTTTACATAGAACTTTTATGTGTTATGTGTTGAGTTATATAAAATGTATTAGCTTTAATTTGTTAGCAGTGATGGTTTTAAACGGATGAAAACGGCTTTGCACATCCCTACAACTAACAAATATACATCAATTTAATTTGAATGATGTCCTATGTGCAGTACTGGTCACCAAAAGTGGTTTAATAGCTCTTCTAACACCCTTTTCTTACCAGTTGCTGGTCCATGTTGATGTCCACCAAGTTGAAGGACAGCACATGGTCCTTTGCCCCACAAAAAGCCGACCTCTCTCCTCGTCCAATAAAAAGGTGTGATAGGCAGAGCTGTTGGTCAATCCATTGAAAGTGAGCAGGTTGTTGGACTCCAACATTTCTGTCGGGAAAAAACATTGTATATAGGATTTATTGCACATTGTTTGTACAGGAGAAATGGTTTTCAACAAACTTTGAAAACAAACACTGAGAGTGAAATTAAATACACATTTGCTGAGCTTTCAAATATGTCAATAATATGCAAAAAGGCTGATGGGAAGACAAAAAGATGGACTTTGGCACTGACAGCTAACAGCTCAGCAGGGACGGCAGCTTTCCTCTAGTGTGTGTGAGACGTGTGACTGTGGTTTTGGCTAAAATACAGCTGGGAAAGTTGGCGGTGCTCATGGATACACATAGATATTTGCTTGTAGATTTAGCTTTTGTTCTTTATACAGTGTGTTTTTTTTTTTTTAAACAGAGAGCAAATAACTGAATGAAGCCAAGCCATGAAAAACATAAGCAATCTGTATAAATTAGTTTCAAGTAGCTTCAAAACATTGATGGGACACATTTGCTAGAGATTTTTTATTTATTTTTATTTTCTTTATTATAGGAATAATTAATTATACTCATCATCGTGTTCTGAACATCATCACTCTGAAAGAATCATTCTATGGTGGCTGTCAAGCCACAAGAAAGTACAATTAAAATACCATGACAAAGTATCAAGCTTTCTAAAGACATGCAACAGAGCTTTTGAGAAACTGATTTAAATGTTATCTATAAATTTTATCTCTTTACCTCAAACAAATCTATTTTATTGCCTCAGAAGACTGGGAATATTATCACGGGTAGCCGTAGCGAAGAGACCAACATTTGCCCATTTAAAAATTGTTTGGGAAGCAAACACACTCAAGACTAAAAACACAACTCTTTTATGGCATTCTCATAGAATATTATCCATTTATATTATTCAATTCCGTTAAATGACTATTAGGCTGCATAGATTAGGTGACACTTCCTACAACACCCGATGTACTCGTTACATCATAAGAAACATGGCATCTATACGCTGAAAGTTAGTCTTCACATCCATTCCGAGGACTACTAAGCCGAGCCGTAATTGGGCCATATCTAGCCCTGACTTCGTCATACTCATATTCTAGTGGCAAGTTCGAGTCTGAAACTGCTTAATTGGGCTTTAATTTATGAGGCTGGCTCTTAACCGAACCAGGAAAAAAACAACAACTCTGCACTCAATTGGATAGTCGGTAGACCTCCCACCTCAATCAGAGCAACGCAGTAAGGCAACTACTTTGCATTTCACAGTTGTCAACAGAACTTACTTATTTTAGAAGTTAAATAACAAGTGTTGCTTCTTTTACTTAGGCTCCTTTCATCGAGTGCGACCAAAAGGGGGAACCACGCCGACCACAGGCTTTTCATTACGTCCCATCATCTTAGTGACCGTCAGAGCCAGCTGATAAGTTACACTTTTGCCGAATCAGTGTAGGAATAATGGCAAAGATATCTTTCCGATCGACAAATGCCTCGATTGCAGTTTTCTATTTGTCTATTAAAATGAATGCACTGTCGATTCAATTTAAAGCAGACGCGACAGCAGAATCTATACATCTCAATTCCACAGCTGCAGTCATCTCTGAGGGAAACCAGTTATGAAGCGCGGTCTCTGATAACGTGATGATTACGTCACTGAAGATCATCTGTCCATCATCTTAGAAAGCCCGCCCTGGCAATTTGATTGGCGCGAAGATTTTTGCCGGATCATAATTACTCCTCAATGGATCGAGTCCTGACCGAATTTCCCGACCAATGTTGTGAACGGAGTTCGGCTGGCATCCAGGCTAGGCCATATCAAGATCAGACGTGATTCCTGCACTTGGACATGACCACAACACATCCCTGAAGTGTCAGCCTCATCAGCCCTGTGAAGGCCTCATGGACACCTCAAACGAACTGGCCATTCTCCATACCGCCGCTAAATGACCTCCAACCAGATGGAAGTGGTGGATAAATATTGTGAATATTTAATTTAATTATATTTAGTATATACACTACCGGTCAAAAGTTTAAGAGTCGGTACGATTTTTTATGTTTTAAAAGAAGTCTCGTCTGTTCACCAAGGCTGCAATTTTTTGATAAAAAATACACAAAAAACACAGTAATATTGTGAAATATTATGACAATTTAAAATGACTTTTTTATGTGAATATATATTAAAATGTAATTTATTCCTCTCGAAAAAAAGCTGAATTTTCAGCATTATTACTCCAGTCTTCAGTGTCACATGATCCTTCACAAATCACTCTAATGATTTTATGCTCCAAAAACATGTATGATTATTATCCATGTTGAAAACAGTTTTTATTACATTTTTATTTCAGGATTCTTTGATGAATAGAACGTTCAAAAGAACAGCTTTTATCTGAAATGGAAAGCTTTTGTTACATTAAACACAACCCTTTAAAAAGTTTGGGGTCAGTAAGAATTTGTATTTTATTTTTGGGGGAAATAAATAAGAAATCAATACTTCTATTCATCAAGGATGAGTTACATTGATCAAAAGTTACAGTAAAGACATTTATAATGTTAGAAAAGATTCTAATTAAATAAATGCTGTTCTTTGAACTTTCTATTCATCAAAGAATCCTGAAATAAAAATGTAAAAAAAACTGTTTTCAACATGGATAATAATCATACATGTTTTAGGAGCATAAAATCATCATATTAGAGTGATTTGTGGATCATGTGACACTGAAGACTGGAGTAATGATGCTGAAAATTCATTTAAAATTCAAAATGTAAAATTCAATTAAATTGTCATAATATTTCACAATATTACTGTGTTTTTTGTGTATCTTTTATCAAAAATTGCAGCCTTGGTGAGCAGAAGAGACTTCATTTAAAAAAATATTACCGACTTGAAACTTTTGACCGGTAGTGTGTGTATATATATATATATATATATATATATATATATATATATATATATATATATATATATATATATATATATATATATATATATATATATATATATATATATATATATATATATATATATATATGTATATTTATTATTATTTTTCATTCTGTCATTTAATGGAATTTTGGTTCTTTGGCACTGTTGCCTTAGCTTTTGGCTTGCTTAGTTAGGGACATTTAGTATTCAAAATATTATTGATCTGCGCTACTTTGCGCAATTTTCTTCTAGAATCAAACTGCTTGTATTATTTTCATGTTATCACTGTGAAGCTGCTTTGATACAATCTCTATAGTAAAAGCGCTATATAAATGAAGGTGACTTGACCAAAAAAAGGTGTGTGATGCAGAAAGACAACATTTAATATAAATAACATGAAATAACATGAAATAACATTTAATAAACACCAAGAAAGAATACCAAGCAGTACAGGGGTGAGAATAATTAGAAACTATGACAAATGATGGGTAACCAATTAGTAAAAATAACAGATTCAATTTTGTGGATTTTTTATACCCTTTTAATAAGTGTTAGAGAGCACTTTTGTCCTGCTATATGTGCACTGAACTGAAAGAACACTGCGAACATGCTACATAACATTGCCTTCCACAGAAGAAAGAAAGTCATACAATGACACGAGGGTGAGTAAAGGATGAGAATTTCTCTCGTGAATAATTTCTTTAACAGTAAGCTATAATTATGGCATTTGTCCTTAAGGGAAGTAAGATTTTCCCTGCCGTCACATAAATGGCTCTCCAGAAAGGCATATAATGTACTTCTGTCAGAACAGAATTCAGTGTGACAGAAGAATTTTTCAATAAGCCTGTATGGAAAGAGGAAGAACAGGATAAATGAAAGAGTGAAAGAGGAGAGTGAGAATGGAAAGAAAAGAAATCTGTTGAGTGGCAGAGAGGAGAAGAGAAGAGCAGGATGGCGAGAGGTTAAGATTAGGGTTGAGATGACTGGGAGAGGACAGCGACTCAGCGAGACAAGAGGAGAAAGAGTATGACGGTGTATCTCTCACTCGGGTTTAGAGAGCTCATTTTGGAGTGCCTGTGGTGTTTCCATTTGGCACCAGGACTAAAAAACATTTAGAATGCCTTTTACACACTCAGACACACTTGAAACACCAGGAATTCATCTCGCCAACACTTTAGTGTGCATTCACGCACATACTCAGGCTTTTTCTAAGATAACAATGGTGCCTCTTAAAATACAAACTGTTCAGAAAGCTATAATCTGTCCATTAACCAAAAACACACACAAAATCTCTGTGTCCTCAGGGTTAGTTAACCCAAAAATGAAAATGTTGTCATTCCAAACCCACAAGCATTTGTTCATCTTCAGAACACAAATGAAGATGTTTTAGGTCAATATCTTAGAGGGACATAATCTTCACTTACTAAACAAAAGTCTTGAGGATGAGCAATGGATGTTTTAATTTTTGGGTGAACTATTGTGCACCCCCCTTTTTGAGAATGGGGGTTAAAATGCACTATTCACACTTAAATGGTTGTAATTCAAAAATGCTTTGGAATATATACCCAAGTTTGGTCTTGTTGTAAAGAAGACACTCAGCAGATTATTGCTGAAGTGAAAACTTAAAAAAATGAAAGTATGTAAAAGTTATTGAAGTTTAAAATCACAATAAATCAAATTTACTGTACTATTTATTTTTTATTTTATATAAAATATATATTTTCCAAAATATTTTTTACTCTAAAATTACTATAAAATCAAAGCCATAAATCTGACCAAGTTATGTTCCAAATTTGAAGTTGATATCACAAAATTGAAGTTCCCATGAGATTTTGTTTAGGCGTAGTACCAAAAATAGCCACCGGGTGCCATTGAATTCCATTGAACTTAGTTGTATACATTCTGCCTTAACGAATTAATACATTTCTGTCCAAATATCAATTTTGTCACAAAATTTGGAACCTTTAGACCCAGACCTTTCTGACAATGGGCTCTATCTTGCACCCGGCGCAAATGACTTTATACACTGACGCATTTATCCTTCCTATTTTGCACTCGCGCAAAGCGGGCTTTTTTCCTCCACAGAAGCACGTCGGTAAACTAACAAATGAACTTGCGCTTCCTGGGCGGGTTGGCGCAAAAAGGAGGCGTGTGTCGGCGCAAACAATCCCTGGTGCTATTTTGCAGTTCCAGAAAACAATTGCGCCAGTGACCAGAAAAAACCTGGTCTAAAGTCAGTGGCGCGTTGCGCGTATATTCAGATGCTATTTTAAGCGTGCATGCTTGGCCATAATACAGAGTGTGAACAACGCAGATACACTGTAGATGATTCTCTCATCAACACAGATGCATTTTACTTTTTGCAAATGATACATTATTATACGGAAAAATATATAAACATGAGGGAAATCATTGTTGTGTCCATGATGATGGGAAAACAGGCATAAAGCTTACACATTTACCCAAATTATTATATGCATGTTTAACCCGAAGCTAATTTGGGTGGGTTTGTCCCATCCCCAGTGTCCCTTCTCTTTCTTTTACGGCCCTGACGAGAACATCGATTCTCACTCGGCTGTGAACCGATGCTGAAGCGCGCCTGGTAAATGCGCCGTTAAAATAGAATTGCGCCACGGAACAAGCGCATCTCGTTCATCATGCTCTTAAAGGGAATGTGATATGACGCTCTTATTGGTTTATTTCCGTTACGCCCAAACCACACCTATGAATAATGAAGCTACTCCAGACCAACCCCTTTTAGATTTGCGCCAGGCGCAAGAGGCATTTATCCCGCCGGAAAATAGCAACAGCGCCGGGATCCGCCAACAAAGTTACTTGCGCTTTGCGCTTTGACACTTGCGTTTCAGATCGTTAAAATAGGGCCCATTATGTGTTTTGTCAAGATTAGAGAAGGTTTTGATCATAAATTATGAAATATAATGATGCCCAAAAGGGGAGGAGCCTGATAAAATAAGTACAGTTTCTATGGTAACGCAATGTTCAATTATAAAACGGTTTTCACAGAATGAGTTTAAGCTTTCAAATGATACCTAATTTATGATAACTACTAAAATATGTGATATAATAAAAAAGGCGATAATAAAATATTATATTTTAGAGGATAATATATATGTATATATTTTATCATTTTTAGAGGATAATATTATACTATACATTTTTTTAAATTAAATTTTATTGAAAAATTCTAGATTATATGTTTTATTATGAACTTTTAGCATAATAACAAAAGTTTCAATGATTAAAAGTGGGTGCATCGACTTTTTGTGACAAAGGTCAGAACTCCTGTTATGATGCAGATTTTTTGAGGTGCACTCTTGTCAGAAATTCATCAATTACTCTTCCTACCTAATTTGTAACACAAAACAGGGGTAGAATATCTATTTAGAAGTCTTAGACCTTTCCAACAATATATAATTTGCCATAATTAGATTAGGATTTAATAGAAATATAGTGAAGTAAATTTAGGCATCCCGGTACCGGGGCGGTGACAGTTAAGGGGTTAAACATGGTCAAATGTGTTAAACAGAGCAATATTATTCATAGCTGAAAGCATTAGCTAATTAGCAAAACTAAACAAAATATCATAAGTGAAATGCATGTTTTTGCATAGATAGATCCATATCATTGGACATACAACTCTGCAGTTCAAAAGCAATGCATTTTGCAATCAAGTGGAAAATGTGTAGGACTTATGTGGAGTGTATGACTATATATTTCCCTTACTGTGAAGAAATAAAGAGCGCAAAGTTTAATGTTACCTCTGAGTTGTGCCACTGAATCATCAGCTGAATTACGTCATTGTTGCCATCACAATCTCTCTTTCCTCTTTTTAATCCTTATTTTAATATGTTTTATGATCACTTCTCCTTCCTCAAGTGTAAACGAGTGACTTTGTACATTTGGTGGTTTCATATGAATGTGTAACATCAACTGACACTGGCAGTGTCATCGTGATTGTCAAGTGTCCGCTTGCGTAATGCACTTACATGAAACAGACACACAAACACATTCAGCAAGAACACACACAAATACTCTCAAAAATCTCAAAATGGCTCCATCAACAATCACAAACACTCTATTTCAAGAGGAAATTAACAGTGCACTTGATTATTGTTATCGGGATCCTTTTGCAAAGCATTACATTTGAACAAATAGTCTGTGTATGTACAAAATGTGTTTGTGTGATCGTTTTGAAACAGTGTGGCTTTGTTTTTCTTGTGCGCGTCATTATAGAAACAATAAATCAATCAACTTTACACAAGTTTTTAATCAGTGAGGAGAAAACAAGGCATGATGTAATGTTTACATTTATTAGCACCTTTGTTATGATCCTGACAGTTGCCAGGCCATTAAAAAACACAGAAATCAGATTCCAAAGGTACAACATCATGTAAGTAGTTCATGATTCAACTCATTGTGCATGTCTTAGTGAGCGTGGGATCAGGTAGACGTGTGAGAAGAGCGTTTAATTGGGCTTGGCAATCAAATGCCATCTGAGAACATGAAGTTTCCAACCTTGAGTAAAAAAAAACTGATACTGCATAAAAGAACATGAGATTAATTATTTTACTGCCAAGTAAAAACATACTTTTCTAATCAGTTATGTCCCTTACTCTCTCTCTCTTCTCACAGAGAGAGAGAGAGAGAGATAGAGAGAGAGAGAGAGAGAGAGAGAGAGAGAGAGAGAGAGAGAGAGAGAGAGAGCACTGACAAAGACTTGACGTGCCTGTGGTGACATATTTGCAAAATTATTTTAAGTAGCTTCTTGTACACTTAAAGGTGGCATATGTAATAATTGAGGTTAAAATATCCCAAAAATGAGCTACATGCATCAAAAGAATGAGAAGAAATAAGTGCAATGATGTCATTAAAAAAATGACAAGTTATATTGCTGCCGAGATATAAACCTAAATTAGCATGCTAAATTACTAGCCCCGGCCCGTCAGGTGTCGTAATACCAGTTTCGGCCATGGGAGGCGGTATGTGGGCGGGCAACATAAACACCAGCCTGACTGCAATAGACGAGTAACTCTGCACGGCTTGTGTGTACTTGAATATGATGTCAGTCGTGTGGAAATACAGCCCACTACTACATTTCAGTTTAGGGAAGAGTTCAAAAAATGATTGGTCGACATCATGCATGAGGAATACATTTTGGTAAGTTGTAGCATACTGTATCTTTCAACAGTGTTTATGTTCTTTTTCCATTAGCTAGTAGAGATGATCGGTTCACGTGCGCTCAGGGATCTGTGGTGTAACATGTACAAGCGCCAAAAGGTATTTATTTATTTGAATTGCGTAATAAAATTGACAGAATCTAAAAGCTTAACTAACCTGCTTGCTAAGTGTTAATTGCGTGCGTCTCACGGTGAATTTGTGAGAGTTGGCGGCTCTGAATGGCGCTGAGCTTGATCAACATCAGTGAATGCTGTCTGTCACATTAATTCAAACTAACAATAAAAGTGTAAACTTAAAAAAATAGCCCAGGGTTTTATTTTCCCATATCATGGAAATGCACCAGCTTGTCTTTGAGACAGGCGTCTATGAGACGGTCTTCATCATTTGATGTTGAGATGTTGTTCATTGAGTCTCTATTAAAAATCTCCAAATGCTCCACATGAAACTGCGGTCTTCCATCCTTTTCTCATCGTGTCAAATTATTTGAATAATATGCGTGAGAAAGATAGAGCAAAACAGCGCTCGCTTGTGTTGTTTGAAGACGTGAGAGTGCGCGCGGCCACGGCACAACTCACTTTCTGGAGATATACTGCCCCCATCTGTTATGGAAAATGGAATATGTTTTGATTTTTAGTTCAAGATGGCACCTTTAAGTGATGCAAAATGCAGAGTATTTGGAACAGATGAATGTGAATCTGGCCACGTTTTATTACGACAGTTCGTTGCTCTATTGCGTTTGAAAATAATGTAGCATCTAAACTAAACCAAATACTAACTGATATTGTTATTAAAGCAAACGTGAGATAAAAACGCATTTGCTGTAGCAACCCTGCCATTTTAGCTCACGTCTACAAGTCTTTGAGCTCCTTTATCATGACTCTTGTGCCGTTGGACTCCAGAGGGCTCCGCATCACAAGTGCGAGCAAGTTAACAAATGTCAGAAAAGCCATGTATAAAGTGACAGTTCAAGGTTCAACACCTTGGGAGTCTGGGATCGAGCCTAGCCTGCATGCCAGCCCGAACTCCGCCCACAACATTTTTTGGTCGGAAAGTTTGGTCTGGACTCTATCCATTGAGGAGTAATTATGATCAGGCAAAAATGCAATTAGCGGCAATCAAATTGCCAGGGCGGGCTTTATACGATGATGGAAAAGGTGATCTTCAGGGACGTAATCATCACGTTATCAAAGAGCGGCGCACTGTAACTGGTTTCCCTCAGAGATGACTGCAGCTGGAGAATTGAGATGTATAGATCCCGCTGTCGCGTCTGTTGTTAAATAAATTGTCAGCGCATTAATTTTAATAGACAAACAGAAAACTGCAATCAAGGCATTTGTCGATCGGAAAGATATCTTTGCCGTCCTTCCTACATGATTCAGGAAAAGTGTAACTTATTAGCTGGCTCTGACGGTCGCTAAGATGATGGGACGTAATGAAAAGCCTGTGGTCGTTGTGGTTTCTCCTTTGGTCGCACTCATGGAGGACCAAGTAAAAGAAGCAACACTCGTTATTTTACGTCTAAAATAAGGAAGTTCTGTTGACAACTGAGAAATGCAAAGTATTTGCCTTACTGCGTTGCCCTGATTGGTTGTAGGTCTACCGACTATCCAATTGAGTGCAGAGTTGTTGTTTTTTTCCTGGTTCTGTTAAGACACGCCTCATAATTAAAGCCCAATAAAGCAGTTTCAGACTCATATTCTCAATAGAATATGAGTATGACGAAGTCGGGCAACCTTTAAGCCCGATCTAATGAAAAGTTCATATCTATAGCACGAATGTCATTTCTCATGGCATTTATACGCCAAAAACAGTTTTTGCATGTATATGGTACGCGTCTTTCGCGTGCATATGATACGCACTTTTGGCGTATAATACGCACAAATTCCCCACCCCCTCCCCCCTAAACCTTCCCAAGGGTTTTCTAGTGTCGTAGCATATGCACGAAAACATTTTTGGCATATAAATGCCACGAGAAATGACATTCGTGCTATAGATACTAACTTTTATGAGACTGTGTTGGTTCCTCAAACCATTCTGAACAATATGTGCAGTGTGGCAGGGTTCTTTATCCTGCTGAAAGAGATCATTTTCACCAGGAAACACCATTGTCATGAAGGAGTGTACCTGGTCTGCAACAATGTTTATGTAGGTGGCATACCAAATTGGAACATGAACCCCAGCAAAACATTGCCCAGAGCATCACACTCCCTCCACTGACTTGTCACCACCCAAAGTGCATCCTGGTGCCATTATTTCCCCAGGTTAACGGCACACAATTACATGGCTGTGTACACATTATGTAATAATAGGACTCGCTGTGCCATAACAATTTGTCCTTTGTCAAAGTCGCTCACATCTTTATTCCATCTCATTTTTCATGCATCCAACACTGTTGATAACAAGAACTAATTGTTTGCTTACCATCTAATTCTACCCAGACCTTGTGGCCTTGTTAGGAGATGATCAAATGATATTTACTCCATCTGAGACTGGTCATAATGTTTTGGCTCATTAGTGCATGTGATGCAAATGTCAAAATGTATTAGATTAGAATTCGTGAACTATGGTAAAAGTGTTTTGAAGTCATTATATAGCTTAGAAATAAATCTTCATGTGCCTGCAATCATAATTTGTGTGAAATGGAATAAAAGTCAGCGTTTTTCTGCCACTGAAGTGATTTGTATATGAACATTTTTGTTTGTTTGTTTTTTGAGTATTGCAGGATTGTAGATTCATGTTTTTCTAATGAGCCTGAGTTTTTGTTTTTTTTGGCAGGTTTCGCTCATATTCAACTATAGTGACAGTTGCTGTGTGAATCAATACCGCATTAGCTGTAATCATAATTTAGCCCAGAGTTATTTATCTATTAAAGATTACCTGAGAACACCCTGAGGAACAGGTTCTCAAAATCAATGGTTTGAGCTGTCAGAAACAAAGAAGACAAGGAACACCAAACAGTTTCAGTCTTACAAGGATGTAACAAAATGTTCAAGATTGTGGGGATTAAATGCAAAACTTTAGGAATTGAATCGCTGAAATTAAGTTAATTAAGAAATTGTCCTGACTTTATTATTATTCATAGAATACTGATGCTACAGAAACACATTTCAGTTCCAGGATAATATGTGTAGGTTTGGTAATGAACTAATAAATAATAATAAACAAACAATTAAAAAGTTAAATTCAATAAGGAATCTGCGCAGTACGCCTAGCGATCAGCTTTTAACAGGCTTCAATTTTCTCTGTTGAAATCAATGGGGTCAAGTTAAAAGAAAACAGTATTCCTAAAATGCAACATGCTTCAACTTCAGAGAAAAACATATGAGAAAAACTTTGGGGGTCAGAAAGATTTTTTTTTTGTGAATACATTTATTCAATAAGGTTGCATTAAATAGATTTAAAAAGACAGTTAATACATTTAAAATGTTACATAATATTTCTATTTCAAATACATGTTTTTTGTTTGAACTTTCTATTCATCAAAGAGTCCTGAAAAATGAATACCACAAAAATACGAACTGTTTTTGACTGATAATAAGAAATGTTTCCATAGCAGCAAAAAAGCACATCAGACTGATTTCTGAAGGATCATGTGACACAGAAGACTGGAATGATGATGCTAAAAATTCAGCTTTGCATCACAGGAATAAATACAATTTGAAATATATTCAAATAGAAAAATCATTTAAAAAGAAAACTATTTAAAATTATAATAATATTTCTTAATCTTACTGTTTTTTAAAATACTGGTAATTTACTGTTATTTTTTATCAAATAAATACAGCCCTGGTGAGCATAAGAGTTTTCTTTTAAAATGAAAAATAAAAATTGTATTAACCCCAAACTTTTCGTATCATACTGTAACTTAGTAGCCTGGCATGCCAGACCTACATCAAGATGCTAGGTCTGGAAACTCATCATTGACGGGGCTTAATCGAGGGCGGATAAACGGTTGTCTTTCAAATTCTCTCTGCACGCAATTGGATAGCGCTACAGCCAATCAGAGCAACAAAGAATGTGACGAACTCAGCGGAGCAAGTTGATATATTATTAAACTTTTACCGTATCCAGTCCAGCTGTCAACAATGAACATTGAAAATAAGGGAGATTTCCCAGAATCCATTCCCAAAATAAGGGATTTTTTTGTTGTTTTTTATATGACCCACAAACTTTAAGAATAAAGCACTAATCATTAAAAGTCTAAAGTGTTTATAACTAGCCTACATATGTGTGAGGGAGAAAGAGACAGTATATATGTGTGCGTGTGTGTGTACGAGAGAGCAAGAGACAGTGTGTCATAAAAAATAATATTATAGAGAATGTTTAAATACTAATATCAGCTTACGAGGGAAACGGGGGCGGAGTAGTGGTGCTTGCTGGAGATGATTCGGAGAGGTCCGAGCGCCAATACCGATCAGAGCGCGCGCTGACACGGAGTAAAGCCTTTATCCTCGACGCCACAGCACGACTGCGGCAAAAATGACAAGTTGATCGTTTCGCCACAGCTTTTTTGTAACAGCGCACGCTGCGCGGCCGCATCCGAGGATGAACGACTAAAACCGAGTTGTCCGAGCTTGCTCTTACCGTCTCAACTCTGTCATCATTATGTTAAGCCCGCCCGCCGACTCTATACACGATGTGATTGGCCCTTCCAGAATTTGTTTTTTCCACTTCGAAAGTCAACGGAGAGTTGCTAGACCACACTTTGCGGCAAAATAATTTTTGCTGCCGTTAGGGTGCGTCTGAGATTTCTAGGCTAGTAACTTAGCTGAGTCGGGACAAAAACAGGTCCCGTTTTACATTTGAGATTCAATAACATATGGTGCCCCTGCCTGGCATTGTGGGTAATCTACAGCACGCAGTCACACAGGAGGAAGTGGCTTTAGACATGCTGCTATTCTGAAGCTCACCATTTTAAACAGCACACAAACAGGCCTACGCCAGGAGACGAGCTAGTTTCATCCTCTTCAAACCACTGAGACCGTCTTTCTGTATTTTTCCCTTCATCTATTGTTGTGGAAAAACCTCTGAGAGCACAAGCAATGAGGGGAGGGCAGGTGGAGGCAGAGGAACGGTCCCATCTGAGGCTGATAAAAATAAACTTCTCTACCCTACTGCCTGCACTCTCTGCAGGGCACATGTGTGTGTGGCAAAGGAAACATGAGTGCTACACACTCACCTTTTTTCCATTCATCTCAGCATGCGTGTCCATCTAATCAAATTTAGAGTTCTGATTATTTGCGTACGTGATCGTTCTGAACCCTTTCCACAGGGTCCAAAGATGATTTTAAGGCAATCAAATACCTAAAATCAAATCTAATCCAATATTCATCATTTCTTTTTGCTTTCCAGGGGAAAACTGTTTTATAGCATAAATGTTTCCCATTTCACAGGAATTTGGCAGTGTATTGTTTTAGGTGTGTGCGCTCTAACGCTGGGGCTTTATTTCTGAAGAGGATAGAGTTCACATGCTGCAAACGCAACCCAACACCAGATTCTTGGCGTGTTTCTGAATTAAAAGCTTAATTAAAGTGAAATAAAACTTCTCTCATTCCTTCATGAGATTATAGTCGCATTAAAACATACACTTTGGAATGGGATAGCTTTACACCAAAAACATTATCCCATCCAACAAATTTGCGACACGCTCCCACTGAAGTAGCAAATCTCTCGTTTTCTCTACTATCTACAAGCAGCGACAGATTCTCATGTTCTTTATGTCTTTCCACACCACTTCACATTCATGTAAAGGTGTTATTGTTAACCTGCCTTGGGAACTTTCAGCTCAGAGGGGACATTGATCCCACTTTCACGAGGAACGCAATCAAAAAAAGATATGAGGACATTTGAAGTGGTCCTTAATATTTTGAAAGGCATTTAATTCAGTAAAACCATTAGCATAATATGATGTCAACAAGTTTCTGTAATCAACAGTGTTTAATTCAAATAAATAAAATACACTCTAAAAAAATTAGTAGCCCGACCGATAAAGGATTTTGAAGGTTCGATACCGATACAAATATTTGTTGGTTTTAAAATCCGATATTCCGATATATGGGATGATATTTTATTATTATTTTATTTTTCAGAAACATGCAACAAAACATTAACATATTTCCTAACATTAGTTATTTGTAGTTATTTATGAGTTTTAACTAAAATAATATGATAACGTAGCCTAGAAATCTAGACGCACCCTAGCGGCAGCAAAAATTATTTTGCCGCAAAGTGTGGTCTAGCAACTCTCTGTTGACTTTCGAAGTGGAAAAACCAAACTCTGTTCTGGTCAATCACATCGTGTATAGAGTCGGCAGGCGGGCTTAACATAATGACGACAGAGTTGAGACGGTAAGAGCAAGCTTGGACATACTCGGTTTTAGTCGTTCATCCTCGGATGCGGCCGGCGCCGCGTGCGCTGTTACAGAAAAAGCTGTGGGGAAACGATCAACTTGTCATTTCTGCCGCAGTCGTGCTGTGTCGTCGAGGATAAAGGCTTTACTCTGTCAGGCGCGCTCTGATCGGTATAGGTGCACGGACCTCTCCCGAATCATCTCCAGCAAGCACCACTACTCCGCCCCCGTTTCCCTCGTAAGCTGATATCAGTATTTAAACATTCTTTATGATATTTTTTTAATGACACTGTCTCTTGCTCTCTCATACACACACACACACATACACTGTCTCTTTCTCTCTCACATATATGTAGGCTAGTTATAAACTCTATAGACTTTTAATGATTAGAGTTTTATTCTTAAATTTTGTGGGTCGTGTAAAAAAATCCCTTATTTTGGGATGGATTCCAGGAAATCTCCCTCATTTTCAATGTTCAATGTTGACAGCTGGAACTGGATACGTTAAAAGTTTAATAATATATCAACTTGCTCCGCTGAGTATGTCACATTCTTCGTTGCTCTGATTGGCTTTAGCGCTATCCAATTGCGTGCAGAGAGAATTTGAAAGACAACTGTTTATCCCGCCCCTCAGATTGAGCCCTGTCAATGAAGAGTTTCCAGACCTAACATCTTGATGTAGGTCTGACATGCCAGGCTAATAATAATGCATTTAAAAAGAAACTTGTTTCTTCTGTCACAACAGATCAGACTGATGATAGTGGCACTGGCTAGCTTGGTGGTTAGCTAGTCTATGATGAGCCATAATTTAGCAGTGGATAACGTCATACTGCAAAGGGTAAAACATACATTTTCAATATAACAGGCCAAGGAGAGATGATACGTCTCATTGCTAAAACTGTCACGCGCTATTAAAGAAAATAATTCAGTCACATTGTCAAAAGTTAAACGGACAGTCAGTCAACTACACTGTAACAACGTAACTTGATAATTCCGCTTCACTCACGGCTTATTTAACAGCAGCAAAACTGGACATCATAGTCACAAATTTTGTCATGCTTATTTGATTTAAGTGAACTGATGGGGGTGTTCTTTTAATTGTTATTCAAGCAATGTATGTCTCGTGACCAACTCAACGAGTGTTGCCAACAGGAATGGTGTAGAGTGCCCACTGGTAGACAAACTATACAACTCCAACACTCATGACATGGTTGAAGCGTGTTTCGTCCATTTTTATTTTATTTTTTAAATATTCATTTATCGGCTATTATAACTGCTGATGACCGATAGTTTGGAAAATGCCCAATGTCGGCCAATAATATCAGCCAGCCGATAAATCGGCCTGGCTCTATAAAAAAATGCTGGGTTGGGTTAAATTAACGAATTGCATTTTTGCATTTTTAAAAATTATTTTGGGGGGACCAGCTCAGGTAGAAACTGCTGATGTTTTAGCTGATATTTATAGCTGATGTTAGATTAAGGTGTGTTCCTCATATACACTGTAAAAAATGCTGGGATGTTTTAACTCAATTTTGGGTAAAATATGGACAAACCCAAACGTTGGGTTAAAAAATTTAATTTAAAATATTAACCCACTGGATTACTGGGTTTGTCAATATTTACCCAAGTTTGGGTTAAAATAACCCAGCAGAAAAATAGAGTGTAACTTATATTGAAAGTGAAGATATAATTTTTCTTCAATCCTACCTTAAAGGTGCATTTGCATCTGTTGACAGAACTATGTTTTCAGTTGTGTATAAAGACCTTACTTAATGAACTGTTATGTTTGTATTACCTTAGAATGAGCCATTTCGATCTACATACTCCGCAGGTCCCCATACATTGAAATGCGCGACATTCTATACTAAACGGACAAACGCATTTCGTCACTATGTTGTTATTTGTGCAAAGAAGGTAGCAAAAGTCAGCGAATAAAACACTGACACAATGATGAACAAGTAACAATAACATATGTTTTTTACTGAATAATTAAATCATTTTTTTATTTATCTTTGTAAAGAAACCTTATTGCTTAACTGGCTACTCTCTGCTGTCTCAGGCAACGATCTTTTCCTGTTGGCCACCGGTAACTTCTGTTGGTTGCAATTCACAACCTCAGCACAAGATGCTGGTACAAATTACACAGTGCACCTTTTATATACAGAATTAACTTCTGTACAAGAAAACAATTCTTAGGCTGGATTCTCACAAAAACTGTGAACCATCCCAAACAGCCCACAACAAAATTGGCTTTGTAAAAAAAAAAAAAATGTTTGGCCAATCATTGGAAGCAAGGTGAATATTTTTCAAAAAAGCTGTATAAACAAACAAATACATATTTTTGCAAATTTAGTGACAATAGTGCCACTGAAAACGCACAACTGATCTTTAATAAATATAAAACCAATACATTCTTGTTATGTTTTAGTAACTAATTAAAAAATACCTGCAGAATTCACAGTCTCTAAATGATGTAAAGACACTAAACAAACAAATACATACTCTCCATGAGTAATTACTTCCACACGCCCACATGCATTTTAATTAATGAGAGTTCAGCAAAAGATGAATCAGCCAGACTGTGGTGACAAATGTTCACAGGTGTGCGAGTTCTCTCGGATGCTGGAAAATATCAGAATCTGTCTTGGCATTTCACCAAATTGTGATTGCTCAGATCAGCCTGCATACATCACAAACACACATGCACTCTCATAGCAAAAGCACAAACACACATACATATTCCCTCTCTCCATCTCTCTTTGTCTCTTCCTTCATTGTTTTCCACACAAACAGTGTGTGCATGCCTGTAGGTGTCAGTGTTTGATACGGCGAACAGCTCTAGACATCTGTGTGTATCTGTGTTCGGGCAGATGAGAGCTCTGGGTACTTAAGAAGCCCCTGTGTGTTTGTGCATGTGTGCGTGCTGGATCGAGTGTGTCTGTCGCCTGACAGTCACACACCGCGGTTCATATAGAGCTCAGCTTCCACCAGCCAGCTAATGAGGAGCTGTCAGTGCAATTAGAAAGCTGGCAGAGAGAGAAATGGCTCACTTTCATACAGCCATCTGCCCTGACTGTTAAACCCCTCCCTCTCTCTCTGTGTGTGTCTCTTTCTAATTACAGAGGGAGGCTGGAACGAGCTCTTTCATTTAAACACTCTTACTGTGAATTCACTCTTGACAGCTCACTTCATCACGAACGCCAATCGGACGGGAAGAGTTGTAATGTTTTAACATAACCGCATCATTAAAAACAGCCACCTTGCGTTATACAGTCTGCAATTATAATAACACACTCCATCAAAACACTGAGAATCTTATCAACAATTTACTCTAACTTAGAGCAACAAAAAGTGGAGAAGGTACAGTACATTTACACACAAGAAATATGAATGACCAGTGGTCCGTGACCCAAAAATGTTTTGATAGGGTCACTGTCAAACAAAACTGTACATAAATAATTAAATTGGACATTGTGTAGAGTTATTATAACAAAAAAGTCCCGTCAGCCTCTGAAAGAGGAGATAACATTTCCTGTCAGCATTAAAACTTCAATTCATTTCCGATATTATGGTGCAAATTTGGTATCACTTGCCAGCATAGATGTACTCATCCTCAAAACAATGAACAAAACTAAGCAAGGGGAAAATAACCAACTCGAATCTCAAGAGAATCGTACAAATTTTACGAGGTGGCTAATTCGTAACAATTCGTACGACCTCAACTCGTACGAATTAGTATGTTTTTGCTAAAACTTACATATTTTACGAATTGGCCAATTCGTATGAATTGTAATCGAATCACCTACCGCCTGACCCCGCCCCTAAACCTACCCATCAAGTGGGTTTGGACAAATTGTATCAAATTTGTATCAAGTGAGGTCGTATGAATTAGTACGAATTAGCCACTTTTTAATCACTCGTATCAAATTCGTACAAATTGGTTGTGAGATAGCGTAAGAAATAACCCAGTAAACAAATTTAGGTTCTGGGAACGTATTTTTGGTTCCCAAAACATTCCTAGAACTTTTCCTCAAGGTTAAGGAACTTCCCGGAACATTCTCCTTACGTTATAAAACTGGAACCTAAAAATAACCTACATGGAACGTTTCCATAACGTTCTTGTTTGGTTCCCCAAAAAATAACCTCATGGGACCATTCAGGAACGTTAGGGGAACGTTCTGTGTTTGCTGGGAATTTATTAAATAAATTATTAATTACAATTGGCATTTGTGTTGGTTACTGAAGCAAAACCACTGTGATCATTTGCAATTGACTTATATTAATAAGTTAGATTTAAAATGTGCAGTTAGTATATAAATAAATGAACATTCCCACCTGTGCATCCAGATAAACGCATTCAGCCCACACACTCAACTACACATGATTTAACCTGTGCATTAAAACTAAAAAAAATAATAATAATAAAAAATAATAGTGTGATACATAATATATCAATCCTAAATTACTTCATACATATAGTTGAACCCTTCCTTTTAACATACTGCTATGACTTACTGTAAAACTGTAAAAAAATGCTTTGTCAGGCAACCTAAAAAACGTAATTTATGTGGATTTTCACATAATGATCAAGTTGTATTTGTTTAATATTACTGCATTGGGTTATACCTACAAAATTAAGATTTAATGGTCAGATCAGCCAGAAATAGTGTCTTTAATTATTGTGCAGTATCCACTTTTTAAGCTTAAATGTTTAATGGTTAATTATCTTTTTAAAGCCATTTTTTATCGACTTAAATTTTTTTTATAATAAAAAAAAAAAACATTAATCATAATAAATCATCTGGTAATGCTCCTTCAATCTGTCATTCCACCTCTCGGCACCACCCGAACACAAAACACCATATTACTTAAATTCAACACCACCACTCTAATATTTTAGCTATTAATAATGAAAGCAAACTTAGATGTAAAACTCCATCTACCCCTTCATATCAGTTTGAAATCCAGCTCATTTTCAAGCTTCTTCTAAAAAACATCTTTCTAAATTACCCACCATGCATAATTAAACCATGTGAATCATATCAATGAAATATCCCCCAGAAGCATTCGGAACCGTACGCCAACTCCAGACAAGACAAAAACATCTCCAACACAGACTGACCCTATCAAACTTCAACAAGTCTAAAGATCTGCTTTTCTAAGATAGCTCAATTACTGACTGATTTCTGATTTCTCTCCTTTCCAGAATCCCAACACCAGGAGGTGACTGACCTTTATAGGAGAGTTTGAGCCGGGGTACGTTGTTCTTGCTCCTCGTGCATCGGTTCCTCTCTCCGGCACGCTGAGTGCCCACAGCAGCAGTACAATCCCCCACAGGTAGTCCATGTTCTTCCCTGTCTGCGTGCAGTCCTGTGGCCTCCTGCAAACACTGTTTCAGCAATCCCAGTCCTTCGGAACGCCACCTGAGGATGGAGCAGGTGTGTCTGTGTGTTGAATAAGTCAGCGCGTGTGAACCACACAACAATCACATCTCTCCTGGTGAAGCAGCCACAGCCTCAGGAGAGGACCATGAGTGTCCACACCACTCACTGTTTCACTTTCAAAGTGTTAGTTCTATTCCTGTGGTTGTTTATCTCCTAAGATGTTGTGTACTCTTCCTCTCTGACTTTTAAATAGTAACTTGGCTGAGACTAAACTCAACTGAAGCTTGGTGAAGCCCTAGGCACTCTTCTGTTGCTTGCTCTCTGTAAAGCTCAAGTGCACACAGTCTCAGCGCAGGACTGAGAGAGAGCAGAGCCAGCTGAGAAAGACTGTGAGAGAGAGAGAGAGAGAGAGAGAGAGAGAGAGAGAGAGAGAGAGAGAGAGAGAGGGCTGTGCTTCCAGTAGAGGATCCTCTAGGTATACTGTTTTTTCCTACTTCCACATTCCCACACACTAGGGAAGCTTATTTCTGCCGGGGGAACAATTCAGACTTTTTTCTAAACTTCCAATTCTGAGAAAAAGAATTAGGAGTAATACAATTCTGGATTCTTCTCAGAATTATGAGATATAAACTTGCAATTAAAAAAAAAAAACAGAATTGGTAACCGTAATTGTAATGGGGGAAAAGGTCAGAATTGTAAAATAAGTTACAATTACATTGTGACAGTGTTGGGGAAGCTACTCTGAAACTGTAGTTTGACAAGCTACAAGCTACTCGTAAGTTAAAGTAGTTTAACTACAGTCAAGCTACCCGTTTAGAAAAGTAGTTAGCTACACTACAAGTTACAATCAAAAAGTAGCTAGCTACATTGAAACTACTTTTGCTTTTTGAACAACGTGTATTATAAATAACTGAATAAGTGTCTGAGGAATGTTTTAAGTAAAATATTTAGTGTTTAAAACAAGGCAATGCAATTACGATTTCAAAGAGCATTGTTTTTATTAGACACAACACTAAAATATCTCTGACTGTTCGTCAAGAGTGCAAGCAAATAGCCTACAACATTGCAAGAACGAAATATACATCCAACGTAAATTGCATGTAGAACATTTTCTCAAAAATACTGATTGAAATTGGACAAATAAGGCCATGGGTAATTAACGTTAGTTGTTTCTCCATCCTCCAAATCTGCCGCCACGTATTGCTATATAATCATAATATGGGTGTGTCAACCCACTTCTGTACGTCAGTGAACCGTGAGCCGCAAGATGCGTGATTAAAAACAGGTGGCGGTAATGGCAAAAATGAGTTTGTAATCTAACAAGAAGAAGAATATCCTTGCATTGCGCTGATTCGCGCAGGCTTGACAATGTAGCAATGTAGCTTTTGCTCGCGCTACACCGCTACTTGCTGCAAAAAGTAGTTAGCTACTGGAAAAGCTACACTGTTTAAAAAGCAACTGAGCTACTGCCAAGCTACTGAAAAATGTAGTTAAGTTAGTAGCTACGCTACTTGTAGTTAACTACTCCCAACACTGCATTTTGAATTGTTTTTATTCTGTGGATGAAAGAAGCTTCCATGCACAAACACACAGTCAGTCAAAGTTGCACTTGCAGGCATGTGTGGAGTAGTAGAAATTTGAACATATTTAAATATTTTATACCATCAAAAAATTGCGCTAAAACATTGTGAGAAAAAAATTTGCAATTCACACACGTCACGCACACGGTCAAAGTTGCACTCACACCACAAGAATTATTCAGTGGAGGGCATGTGGTGTAGTAAATATTTCCTAACCTCACTGTCAAGGTTTCACAATGTCACAGAACAAATTTTACGTCCTACTCGAGACATTCAGGAAGTTGTCCCTTCCTGTCCATGTCTCACACTGTCTCCTGCCGCCCAGGAGTCAAAAAACACTTGCTGAACTCCACCCTCACACCAGACGTTTATTTTTAGCACGTCTCCTTGTGAGGTAGGAGTGTGGCAGGAAGGATGATATTCCATGTTTAAAGAGAGGCTGGTCAGGGCACTTGTGGAGTTAAAGGGATAGTTCATCATTTACTTTCTTATTTTATATTGGTCAATTAGAAAAAGAACCGTATAAAAGTATCATACAAGTTGAACCATATTACTTATAATAAAAATTTTAAAAACAGTCGACTTTAATCTATTTTTTAAATTGAAAATATTTCAATTTCAAAAAATGCATTTGCATGTTTTCCTATTCATAAAAGACTACTTGAAAAAAAATGATCACCATTTTCAAAAAAATGTTAAGAGGCACAACTGTTCAGAAAAACAAAATACTTTTACCAAACGTGATCTCACTGAGAATATGTATGTATTTGTACATAAAGTGTATTTCTATCATACATACATTTAATTACGTTTTATACGCGCAGAAACGTATAATACTGACATACTAAAACGTAAAATATTTACGTATTGACAGCACAAAAACGTAATTTTTAAATTAGGAAATTGAGGAGTTTCAGGGTCAGTCAACATATTCTTGAGATGGCATATAGGGGCCTTGTAGAAAGTATTTTACAGTATAATATAACATCCTGGTATGGCAACCTGAATGTTAAAGATAAAAACAAACTTTCTAAAATTGTTAATACGGCTGGGAAGGTGATTGGCAAGGCACAAAGGCAGCTTGGGGATGTATTTGATAAGGCAGTACCTCAGAAAGGCCCGACGGATATCAACAGACACCCTACACCCACTAAACTCAGAGTTTGAATTGCTACCATCGGGCCGTAGATTTAGGGTCCCAAGGGCGAGCCGGAACATCTATAAGAGATCGTTCATTCCCCATGCCATACATGAACTTAATTTAAACTGAAATCGTTTTGAGAATGTGTTTATAGTAGGTCGGAAACTACCTTATTATAATCTGCTGCGCTGCTTACCAATTTCTGTTGTTGTATGTTGATGGTGGTAGTACTGTATTTTAAATTGTGTGTATTGTAATGCAAATTTAAATGTGGTGTCACTTATGTATTTTTGTTCGGAGAAGTCGAAGACAAATTTCCACTAAGGTGGACAATAAAGTCTAATAATAATAATAATAATAATATTTATTTACGGCATGAACAAATCCACCAACGTACACATTTTGTAAATATCATCGATTTTTGCATATTAAAATCGTAGCATTACTGATCTGACTATTGCATTCAACTGTCTTATTAATTACGTTTTCAGTCACATTTATTAATATAATACTCATTTTTTAAATATAACATTTTGCTCGTTTCACCTGCATAGTGTTAAACAACACACTATAAAACCTTAAAAATACATTTCTTACTCGTTTAATCAATTTGTAATATAGTTTATTTACCGTGAGACACATAAAGCGTTTTCTCCTATAAAACACAACATAAATTCACAAAAGACATCAATTCTCATTAGTTTAATGTAAATCCCAATCTGTAGAATCCAGCCTATGTTTTTTTGCAAGAAAACACTCCTAATTCAGCCTTTTATCCAGTCGTGATCTTCGTCTCCATTCTCAGCAGCGACCACACATGTTAAATCATGCGCTGGTGATGAATTCAAATTCAAAAATTGCGCCCCTAAGAAGCGTTACATCATGTTTTACGGCAGTGATATCAAACGTTCATTGGCTCTTCCCTGTTTCATCACATATTGCGACATGAAGGACTCGGTGCACGGTTGGTTTAGTTCATTTGAAATGGTGCCAAAGCTGCGAATTATCATTTTCATTGATTATTCAGTTTAAATTCTGCTCTGTACTTTATACAAAACTATTACAATACTGCCAGAGAGGACTGCGAGCTGCAACCCATCATCATGGGAGAACACATCCCACAGAAGAAAGAAAATAACAGGGAAAACATGCCATTAGAGTGGGTAAATGATGTGCATGTTCTGATTGGCACCAGTTGCTTTGACTCCACCCACTCCTCCCCAAAACCATTGACCTCATTATCTGTGATTCCTCCCCCACAAAAACACACCTCTTCATAGAAGACAATGGAGCAGTCCTTTCAGCTTGATCTCTTTTTAATATCACAGTGCCATGAATCTGCCTATTGTAGACACAATAATGTTGAACTGCAGGCCACCAGTACTTCTCTTCATATTTCTTTTTGGCACAAACCACACAGGGCATGAATAAGACTTCAGTAATTGGGATTTAATAGGTTTTGACAAACAAGTTTGCGATTGACAGTACGGTCCAAGCTCTCAGCAACTGCATATGAGAGCAAAGAGACAGAACACTGGGAATATCTCGCATGACATGATATAATTACCTTCTCTGGAAATTACATAATATAGAAGTATTGAGCTGGTCAAAAAGACTGTAAAACTTTATTTATATATTCAAAGGGGTGATGAACTGAGAAATCAAATTTTCCTTGAGCTTTTGACATCTAAGAGGTCATCATATTATAAGAATATCCTGTAAGTTTTCGGAACTGAAATCGACCTTGTTAGTCCAATAAAAGCTTTTATTGACACCAGCCTCAACAAACGTCTCGTTTTTGAAAGTGCTGGAAGTATGACGTCCAAGACGAAGAAACCCCATCAATGCCTACTTACAACACTGGCCGGTTTAGCCTCGCCCACCGATTCGCGCATTCACGCATAGGTAATAAACAATACCTCGTGATGACAAACCGGAGCGAGCTACCAGCAATAAGACATTCCGTTGACAAAATGTTGTGCCGTGCCTGGCTGTGGAAGAAGAGAGTTGCTGCCATAAGCTTCCTCTGGATTCCAATATTAGGAATGCCTGGTTATAATTTGTTTTTAATGACGTTCCAGCTGATGAGTGTAAAACATTATCCATATGTTCGCTTCATTTCATCCGAGGATTGTTTTGTGAACAACACAATTCAAGGCTGCATTTGCAGACTCGATTAAGATTAAAAAAGGCACTGTACCTTCTATTTTGGATCCAACAGGAGTGGTGCAACACACTTATGTGAGTAATATTTTTATTTTAGCAATCTACTCGGCTAGCATTGCATTGTTACAGGTCGTTTGATATCTAATAATTATGTGTATGTGTCTACAAGTATCCGTTGTATTCGAGGTGCTGTTGGTGCATTGTCCTGCGATTCGGATATCGGACTCTGGGTCATGTATGGGCGAATCATTCCTGTTGCAATTTTACAACAGTGGTTTTCAAAACAAATTCCCCCACGTGCACCTACTGAAACCGAAACAGAGTAGAAGCTCATTATAATATGCAAAACTGTTATCCACTCACAGCAGTGAGCGTTTACTTCCTAGTCTTCAATGCCAATATGCCCATAAATCCGAATCATTTTTCATGTAGGCTGAAAACTAGGGAAGAAAATAGCCCATAACTTATTCATTTTTACGTTTTTGAATGTAAAAACCAAGCAAACGTCATACGTTGACCTCAGACAACAAAATAAAAACATTTAAAAAGCCAGTTCATGACCCCTTTAAAGATTTGATATAGCTGATATAGATTTGATACAAGCTTGATTTGAAATAGTCTGCATTCCTTTGGTGAAAATACAGTAAAAGAATTGTATCTGGAGTTAATGCACATTCACACCAAGCACTTTAACTTTAAAAATAATGTTAAAATAACTTAGCATCCACAATTGCGGATGATATTGTTCTTTTTATTCTAAACGCGTTGTTGTCTGGAGCTTTAAATGCCCAAGCTCTTTAAAATCTGGTGGATTCTGATTGGCTGTCAATGTTTTTATTGTTCATCAGCCTTTAAAAATGTGATCCCAACAATATTGTTTCACTGTTCTGTTATAGTTGTGGTGTGGACTCAGATTTTTAGAACTACATCTTTATCATTATAGTTATCCTCCTTGGTGTAAATGGGCCTTTAGTGTGAAGGGGCTTTTAGTCCTAACTTTTTGCTATTAGAAAACACAATGTTTTGCTGACTGTTTGAATTTAAACGTAATTTTGTCATAATGAGAAATGACAGCTGTAAGAATAGGCTGAGAAGACTAAACTCTGTTTAATTCAAATTGATGTGGAGTCATGATAAAGCAAGTGTTTGCCTGCTATATAAAGGTTTGGACAGAGAGTCTGCTAATGGGTAAATAATGAGGCAGGCATGCAGAGCGGGAGCGGCAGTCTGCCAAGTTAGTTCAAGTGGTGTTCAATTTTCATTAAAGTTGCCTCCTACTACAGTGAGCTCCCCACTGACTGCCCATTTAATTCGATGTCTCCTTCCAGTGAGACACAAACTCAAAGCAATTAAACTTCACACCTAAATATACGAATCAGATTTTACTACTGAACTAAATAGGCTCAAATTTTTGATCCATCCATCCATCCATCCATCCATGCTGAACCATATTCCTGCATGACTTCAGGGTCCAACTATTACACAACATTTATTGCCACTCACTTACACAAGGCCAGCTTGGCGTCAAAGTGTTCGTTTTTTTTTTCTAGTGAATCTCACATTGGAATCAGATGACCAAGGGCCTGAGGTACTGAGGTCTTAATATCAGATGGGAAGGATGAATGTGTAAGGAAAGTGAACAGAGTATGACTGTAATTCTGTTTCAAGACAAAAAGGGTCATTGGTTGAACATGTCCCACAAATGCTGCACCAGTAAATAGGCATAATTTTTGATTCTGTGTCAAAACACAAACATTAATAAAAAGCAAAATGCATTTTTTAAACTTGGCGTTTATTGCAAAATCTAGTTTATGGGTTCGTCGGTTTGAGGTACTACCTGTGGTGAAGGGGCTTGCTGAGTCCTTTTTAGGGATATTCATCCATTTGTGTGCCTCAACTGGCACTCAGCTCTTACCTGTAGCTGTAAGAAGCTGAATCATGTGCAGTCGCCACAATCCGGTTAATTATCTCGGAGATGGGCAAAACTCTGCCGGGTAAAAAAATCCTCTGTGAGTTTGGGATTAGCCTATCCCAGCATATGAAGAGGACATAAGCAGAGGGGGCAGAAGATGTCAACACTTGTGGGGAGCAAAGGACACGGTAAGCCTCATAAGGAGTCATGGCCATCAACAGTGCTTGAAGAAGGATAGGCACTGCCAGGTTTTACTCTTGGCCCAAGACACACCACAAATGATAATAAACAGTTCTCCAAATGCCATTCTGGATCGGCCGTCACCTGGGAAAACCAACACCCTGCTGTCCGCTCCTCAGGATGCAATAAGTATGGTACTGGTCACCAAAAAACAATAAGTCTTCATGGTAGAAACATCTTCACCACAGCTATATTGGAAAGTCTGTACATTGCAACAGATGGCCAAGCTTAAAGAGTTTATACATGAGATGGACCAGTACTCCTGGCATCTCTTCAAAACTAGATGGAAAGACTTCTAAGATATGTCAACAGATGAAGGCCACCTGTTTTTCTACAGTGGAGAATCTGACAGACACATGAATGGTGTTAGTTTTCTTGTACATAAGGACAGCAAGAATACTAGGCTGTCAACCAATCTCAGGAAGCCTCAGTGCAACACTTTTAAACATTATGGTCATCCAAGCATGCACCCACCTCGGATTACAGTGAGGATGACATAGAAGAGTTCTACAACCAGGTGTAAAATACCATTGACAAGGCTCCAAAGAAATACATTATAACCATTCAAGGTGACTGGAATGCCAAGGTGGGAGTTGATGGACAGTCAGACAAGAAAGGCACCTGAGCAACAGCTTGCAACCCCAAGACAAACAGTAAGGGAGAAAGGCTACTGGAGATTGCCACCTATAAGAACTGTAAACTGGCAAACATACTGGGAAACCACAAGAACTCCCATAAATGGACATAGCATGTACCTAATAGAATACCACCACAATCAGATTGATTATATCATGATCCCACAACATTTCAACACCAGAATGAAGCAAGACATCATCTGCACCATTCCAGGGACAGAGATTGGAAGTGACCATTACTTAGTCACGATGAACTTGCGTGTATGTCTCAAGAAGACCAAGTGGTAGAAAAATCCCCACATCAAGTTTGAGTTGGGAACGACATAAAGATCCAGAAGTCGCACAGTTTCCCAGACTTCATTGATGGGAAAGTTTGCCTCCCTTCTCAATTTGAGAGGAATACATTGAGACCCTCGCTGCTAAATTCTCCTCAGCCACGATGGAAGCAGCAAATGCAATACTGGTAAACTATAGATGCAAGTTGAAGTCCTGGGTCACTGATGAGATACTTCAGTGGTGTGACAAGGCATCAGCTCAAGAAAGAAATAAACCAAATAGATGGCTCAAATAAATACAAAGAAGACAACAGGAACATCGAGAAGAGCAGGAAGATCAATGTCAACAGTATACAGGGCAAAGCAGGAAATTGTCTAACAGAGGAAAAGGAGATCAGGAACATGTGGTTTGTGTATTTCTCTGAGCTTTATAACCACCCAGATCAAGGAGAACCAGAGAAAATCGTTGGAACCAGTCCAGGAAACGAAGATGACTTCCCCATCCAACTATAGTACTCATGGATCAGTTTAATCAGTCGCCCCAGTAAGGTGATGCTCAAAATCCAACAATAGGTAAAAAACATTATTGTTTAATAACAAGAAGGCTTCAGAGAAGGAAAGAGCACAGTCGAACAAATCTTCAAACTGCTTCTATTTTGTGAAAACTACCAGCAACATCAAAGACATCTCTATCATGTCTTCATACTGTAGATTTCGAAAAAGCATTTGACAAGGTGTTGCATGCAGCCCTTTGGAACACTGTGAGAAGATTCAACATGGGCAGAAAGCTTGCTCTCACCAGTCCAAATACCTTGGTGCTAAAGTATCCGATAAGGGATCCAAACCACAAATTATGGCCAGGATAGACAATTGTACTTTACCAGACTGAAGCCATTCTGAAAGGAAAAGAACATCACCTTATATTAAAGCTCAGACTTATGCATATGGAGCCCGTTCTCATCCTTTATCGTCATATAGAACGCTATATGACAAAACGGTGCTATACTACGCACATGGCACCCTTTATCGTTAGATATAACATGCAAACCCAAGGCTTAAATAAATCCAATAAATCCTTTAGCGTAATATGAGACTACCCTACCCCACACCTAAACCTAACCATCACAGCACATGTTATATTAACGATAACGGATGCCATGTGCGTAGTATAGCGCCGTTTTGTCATATAGCGTTCTATATGACGATAAAGGATGAGAATGCGTTGGCATATGCATACTCTGGTTATCTCCATCGTCCTGTTCTGCATGTCAATCGTCGAACACTGGCGGCTAAGCTGAAGAGAAAATTCAGGTCTTTGAAACACAATGCTTTCAAAAGATTTTGGGCAGCAGCTACAAAGACCATGTGACCAATGCAGAAGTGCACCCCATTAGGCAATATGTTGGGCCCTATCAAGAAATCCTAGCAATAGTCAAAAGAAGGAAATTGCAGTGGTATACACACGCAAACAGATCCTCTGGGCTTGCCAAAGCCATTCTCCAGTGCATGGTTGAAGGTAAAAGAAAGGAAACCAGGGAAAATTGGGCAGACAATATCAAAGAATGGACTGGGGCTGACTTTGCTAAGACACAAGTCCTGCCCAAGATTGGGTCAAAAATGGAAAGAGCTGTTTAAATGTGCATCTACGGTGATGCCTTGACAATCCAGTGGATAATGGGATTTGTATCATATCATTTCAAGTTTGAGAACCATTAAGATGAATTTACCTGTGAGTCATTAACCTCAGTGGTTCTCAAACCTGATTTTGCATTAGTTCAAAATGCAACTAATTCATTTTTCACATTTTAAGTTGTTATATTACTAGGCCCTATGAACTGCATAGGCCCAAGCACAATTATTCACATGACAGGCCAAATAGGAAAGTTAGTGTTCTCATTGCTAGGCATAAAATATGTCATCTGGAGAAGCATGGAAGATCCAGAACTAAGTCTCTTTCAAACAGACTCAGTAATCTGAAAACTGAAGCTCCTGGGAGTTTGTATATTCAGGCTAGAAGAAAAACCTTCATCTGGAAGATCGTTTGGTTATTGCTTATTGTCTTTGCAAAGTAACCCAGTCTGATTCTGTAAACCCTCTCAAATCTACGTTTTGGAAAGAGATTAATAATTTTATTTAGCAAGGATGCTAAATTGAACAAACATAACCGTGAAGACACATTGTAAAAAAGAAAAAAAGAGAAAATATATATTTTTGAACTTTCTATTCATCAAATAATCCTAAAAGATATCACATTTATCACATTTTCCACAAAAAATATATAAGCTGTGAAATAGACCAAACACTGAAGTAGACCGAAGATTGGAGTACTGGCTATCGAAAAATCTGATTCTCCATTACAGGAATAAATTACAATTTGAACTATATTAAAATATAAAACACCATTACACCAAAGCTAAAAAGCTAAACAAAATACTCTTACAATATATACACATCACATATTAACAAGTTATAAGAAACACAAATAAATTGACTAATTATTTGGAACCAATCCTAAAGGGATCAAACAAGAATCCACAAGGATCAAACTGGATAAAAGGAAAAACTAAACGGGAAATTGTAGTTTTAGCTTCATCCAATAGGATCTTATTTGATTCTCAGCAGATTCATATAATCTTCTTTCGACTGCCTCCAAATAGGATAGAAATTCCATAAGCATTCCAGCAAGTTCAGTTAACAAATAATACACAAAATTAACTATTCTTCTTGCTTTTTTAATGGTCTGTTTACACCAATGGGATAATTAGTCCCTGTGGTTTCACACACACAAAGTGAAACCACAGGGAACATGAATATCCTATATACTCGGCACTTATTAATACAATACAAACCCTCCATCAGCCTACACAGAACCCCCACCATCCATACAACCACAAAGACAAAAAGACATGCCCACACCCACTCTGATGCCCACACCTCTATCAAACCTCCATTACCCTCTCTATACCCTTTCAGGCTCCATCCACCATTCCTGGCCAAGCTCTCGACCTCCACCCACTACTGACCACTTGGGTGGAGTGTTTCAAGCCTCATCTGTTGAAAACACTCTGGGAAAGTAATCCCATAAATGAAGCTGTAGAGCTCAGCCATTTGTCCAAAAGCCCACGCAGAGTCTGTCCCGGGACTGTGGGACCTTGTGACAGGTGTGAAAAGATGCATATAAGGCAGCATGAGTCATGATAAAAGAAGTGAGGAATTATGCTTCACCTATTCTAATAACTACGCATAAGAATTTCTAAATCCCCACAAACACTGTACCATACTGAAGGAATCCCAGCTGTGCAATCAAACTTCACTTTTAGAATAAAATAAATCAATTAATAACAATCAAGCAGGAGGTGAAGAAACTTAATCTCTTCACCTTTATGGTAGCATCCAAATAATAATAATACATTTTTTTTTTTTTTTTTAAATAGCACCCTGGTACCTGGTATTTTCATTTACAAAAAGTAGTACCATGGTATTACAATGGTATATTGGACATGGTACAATAATAAATGTCATATCACTTGCAAAAAGTGCCATAGTGGTACTATGGTATTTTAGATATGGTACAATGGTAAATGTCATATGACTTAAAAAAGTACAATGGTATTTCTGTGGTATTTTGGACATGGCGTGCCATGTGTATTGCAGTGTACTACAATACATATTATAAGTATCAAAATGGAGTGGTACTGCTAAAACACTTAGAAGAACCATGGTACAGTAAATTGATGACATAAAATGTTCACACTATGGGCTCTATCTTGCACCCGGCGCAAATGACTTTATACACAAACGCATCTCTCATTCCTATTTTGCAAGCGGAATTTTTCCCTCCACAGACGCACATCGGTAAAATAGGAAATGAACTTACGCTCCTGGGCGGATTGGCGCAAAAGGAGGGCGGTGTTTCGGAGCAAACATTCCCTGGTGCTATTTACACTTTCAGAAAACAATTGCGTCACTGACTTTAGACCAGGTTTTTTTCTGGTCAGTGGCGCAATTGTTTTCTGAAAGTGTAAAATAGCACCAGGGAATGTTTGCTCTGAATGTTTGCTGTTCGCGTTGTTCATAATGCTAATTTAAAGCGTGCATGCTTGGCCATAATGTAGCGGGTGCACAGACGAGCATACCCTTTAATTCTCTCATTAAACACAGATGCAGCAGTTTCTATTTTTGCAAATCATACATCATAACAAGAAAAATATTAACACACTGAGGAAAATCATTGTTGTTTACATGAAGGTGAAAAACCTTATTACCAATTTTTTAAGGCTAATTGTAGTACTAAAGGATCAGACCTGTTTGCCCAATAGTGGCAATAAACATACGTATATAATGTTTAACCGACGCTGATGTGTGAGGGTTTCTCCCATCCCCATACAACGTCATTTCTCTGTCTTTCACTACCCTGGCAAGAACGTCGGTCTCATCGGCTGTGAACGCTCCTGGCGCGAAGCCTGGTAAATCCGCCGTTATAATAACAACCCATCATGGAACATGCACACCTGCTCTTAAAGGGTATGTTGGATGGCGCTCTTTATTAGTTTATTTCACGTTATGCCCAAACCACACCTATGAATAATGAAGCTACTTCAGACCAACCCCTTTTAGATTTGCGCCAGGCGCTCAGAGGAATTTATCCCGCCGAGAAAATAGCAACAGCGTCAGGATCCACCCACAAAGTTTCTTGCGCTTTGATACTTGCGTTTCAGATCGTTAAAATATAGGGCCCTATATGGTATTGGATTTCATTCACCATGCTATATACAGTATATGATACTGTGATTGCACCATATTAGTACCACAGTACTGTACATTTCTAAGTGATCTAAAAGACTATGGTGTATGAATATGCAAGTCACAAAAAAAAAATAAGTGAAATGGGATCATAATACCAAGTTAGTTTAGTTAGTTAGTATGTAATACTTTATATATTTCATATATAAGTCATTGTCAATGCACAAAAGCCTCTACTATAAACCATTGAATGTTTGATCTGAAATTATCTACTATTATAGAGTCTCAAAGCAGGACATGTACATAGGCACAGGGAGAAAGACAGCAGAAAGTGGGTAAAGGGGAGTGGCCTAATTTCAGAATGTCCCCTTGCGATCCAAACACAGGCAGTCGCCTTCTGGGTGTCGTCAACATGCACTAACCAGGAGCAATTATTTACTCTATAAACATTTCATGGTAGAATCCTGGCTGAGACCGGCATGCAGTATTAATGGACAAGAACACCACGCTGTGTGAGTCAGTTTCTCTATCTCAATAAAAAATAGATGGCAAAATAACGTGAAAAACCACAAAGCCATGAAATAAATTACTTGCGCAATGTGCTCGCCTTCCCACCGTGCAGAGGCCGACCCACTCTTCCCTTAAGTGCCAACGGGCACATGGTGGAACTGGAACTTCACAGTACTGACCTTTAACACAGCTGTTAAGTTGCAGCAGAAGCTGCACATGTGGTTCAAATCAGATAACATTTCTTTCAACCATTTTGCTTCGTTTTACACATAAATGTAGTTGTGCGAGTACATATGGTGCCAAATAACCTTTGAACCTTTAAATGCATATACACTACCGTTCAAAAGTTTTGGGTCACATTTTGTAACAATTTTCAAAGAAATCTCGTATGTTTACCAATGCTGCATTAATTTAAAACAAAAAAATACAATTAAAATCTTAATATTGTAAAATAGTATGGCAATTTACGTCTGTTCTATTTTATTTCAAAGTGTAATTTATTGCTGGGGCAGCAATTACCCTGAACAGTTACTGGTAGTTACACCTATTAATCACTTTATTTGGTTTTCTCAACTATTAAACCAGAAACGCATTAAAACGCAGGGTATTTGAGAGAACTAGCAGAAAACTGCTGGATTTTAAAAGTATCCAACAGAGAAAACCCCCACCCTCTCCCCTATGGGCTTCTATGAGCCACGCCCCCAAAACACATGAATGCGTAATGCCGCTCAGCTGGAGGATGCGTTTACCATCCCAGAGAAGAGTGCATGGAGTGACATCACTCTTTGCCTAGTTTGCCTGTGCTGACTGTATATGCAGGTACAGGTGGTACTGGGAATTTTGACTGCTTTCTCTGCCATAGTTGACCTATGGCAAAGCCACGCCCCCTCCACTCACTCGGACAAACAGTCAACATTTGGGCACGGGTGCTATGGCAGCTGTCACTGTAGGAGACATTTCACAGGAGGTAATAGGTGATTTTTGGAGACAGAAAGATTATATATCATCTCGAAGTCACCTAAAAGGGCCTTAACTATGCATTGGAGGGTTATATTAATAATTTGAATATTGAGAAGGTCGATGAAAGCTTCAGCTAGAGGCAAAAAATGTACAGGTCACAGTGTAAAAGTGATAAACCGCTGTATCGTTGGCATTGGTGCTACAGTATTTACATGAATCATTCAGCACAACATTGTTAACATTTGTTACTCAGTTATTAACAGATACGTTGAATGAAGCTAAGTGACATGATGTACACTGCAGCTGAGAAGCTGAACGGTAAGGTTTTATAATGTTAGGCTGAACGTTGAGCCTTAACTGTTACGTTAGATTTTAGAAGATAACGTTAAAATACGTTGTTGACTTAACTTAGAACAGATGTAGACATCCTTGTTTTATTTATCCATGTTTAGTTGGCGTTGTGGTCTACCACTGAGCCTGACTTCGTGATACTCATTTTCCTATCGGAAGATGAGTCTGAACTCTCCGTAATGGGTTTGATTATGAAGCGTCTGTAACCGAACCAGGAAAAACAACTCTGCACTCAATTGGATAATTGGTAAACCTACAACCAATCAGAGCAACGCAGTAAGTCAGCTACTTTGCATACAGTTGTCAAATACAGAACGCAGCCTGAACTTTACTCATTTTAGAAGTTAAATAACGAGTGTTGCTTCTTTTACTTACTCTTTCATGAATGCGACCAAAGGAGAAACCACAACGACCACAGGCTTTTCGTTACGTCCCATCTTCTTAGCTACCATCAGAGCCAGCTGATAAGTTACACTTTTCCCGAATCAAGTGGGACGGCAAAAATATCTTTCCGATTCGAACAAATGCCTTGATTGCAGTTTTCTGTTTGTCTATTAAAATTATTGCGCTGTCGCTTTATTTCACAACAGACGCGACAGTCGGAATCTATACATCCTAATTCTCTAGCTGCAGTCATCTCTGAGTCATCTCTAACATTTCTTTCAACCATTTTGCTTCGCTTTACACATAAATGTAGTTGTGTCGAGTACATATGGTGCCAAATAACCTTTGAACCTTTAAATGCATATACACTACCATTCAAAAGTTTTGGGTCACATTTTGTAACAATTTTTGTAACTATTAATCACTTTATTTGGTTTTCTCAACTATTAAACCAGAAACGCATTAAAACGCAGGGTATTTGAGAAACTAGCAGAAAACTGCTGGATTTTAAAAGTATCCAACAGAGAAACCCCCACCCCTCCCCTATGGGCTTCTATGAGCCACGCCCCCAAAACACATGAATGCGTAATGCCGCTCAGCTGGAGGACGCGTTTACCATCCCAGAGAGAGTGCATGGAGTGACATCACTTTTTTGCCTAGTTTGCCTGTGCTGACTGTATATGCAGGTACAGGTGGTACTGGGAATTTTGACTGCTCTTTCTCTGCCATAGTTGACCTATGGCAAAGCCACTGCCCCTCCACTCACTTCGGACAAACAGTCAACATTTGGCACGGGTGCTATGGCAGCAGTCACTGTAGGAGACATTTCACAGGAGGTAATAGGTGATTTTTGGAAGACAGAAAGATTATATATCATCTCAAAGTCACCTAAAGGGCCTTAACTATGCATTGGAGGGTTATATTAATAATTTGAATATTGAGAAGGTCGATGAAAAGCTTCAGCTAGAGGCAAAAAATGTACAGGTCACAGTGTAAAAGTGATAAACCGCTTATTGCTGGCATTGCCGGTGCTATAGTATTTACATGAATCATTCAGCACAACATTGTTAACATTTGTTATCTCGGTTATTAACAGATACGTTAATGAAGCTAAGTGACATGATGTACACTGCAGCTAGAAGCTAACGGTAAGGTTTTATAATGTTAGGCTGAACGTTAGCCTTAACGTTACGTTAGATTTTGAAGATAACGTTAAAATACGTTGTTGACTTAACTTAGAACAGATGTAGACATCCTTGTTTTATTTATCCATGTTTAGTTGGCGTTGTGGTTCTACCACTAGCCTGACTTCGTGATACTCATTTTCCTATCGGAAGATGAGTCTGAAACTCTCTGTATGGGTTTGATTATGAAGCGTCTTAACCGAACCAGGAAAAAAACAACTCTGCACTCAATTGGATAATCGGTAAACCTACAACCAATCAGAGCAACGCAGTAAGTCAGCTACTTTGCATACAGTTGTCAAATACAGAACTGTAGCCTGAACTTTACTTATTTTAGAAGTTAAATAACGAGTGTTGCTTCTTTTACTTACTCCTTCATGAATGCGACCAAAGGAGAAACCACAATGACCACAGGCTTTGCGTTACGTCCCATCTTCTTAGCTGACCATCAGAGCCAGCTGATAAGTTACACTTTTCCCGAATCATGTGGGACGGCAAAAATATCTTTCCAATCGACAAATGCCTTGATTTGCAGTTTTCTGTTTGTCTATTAAAATTATTGCTGCTGTCGCTTTATTTCACAACAGACGCGACAGCGGAAATCTATACATCTTAATTCTCCAGCTGCAGTCATCTCTGAGGGAAGACAGTTAGCGCTTCTTTGATAACGTGATAATTACGTCCCTGCAGATTACCTGTCCATCATCGTATAAAGCTCGCCCGGCAATTTCATTGGCGCAAACATTGTTTGCCTGATCATAATTACTTCTCAATGGATTCAGTCTAGAATCGAACTTTCCGTCCCAAAAATGTTGTGGGCGGAGTTTGGGCTGGCATCCAGGCTAGTCTACCAGAACTTAATCGCATAACCTAATCCACGAGCAGACACTTATCTCGGTTGAGATGTGGCTTGTGAAAGGTAAAAAAATACACACCGTTGCCCAGCCTCTCAGGAACCTAGTGTCGGAGTTGCATGTACCCCATACACACCGTTCTGACCATTTTTAACTTAAAATGACAAGAAAAAACTAATGAAAACTGACTAACTGCAAAAAATTTAAATGGACTGTGGAAGCAGAGAATGTCTGAGATATTGGGTTAGCTGCGCAGTCTGATTGGCTCATCGCGTTTGGGGCGTGACATAGCCATAGATCAATTGTGAGACTTTAAAGCTTCCGGCCGGTACGTGCCTCTCCTCTTCAAAATGAGCGAGTCAACCAGGTTTGCGCATGTGGGCAGCTCCTGTAGAAGCAGGGGTGGTAGCCATGGTAGCGAGGGAGAGTGACAGTCGCCCAGCCAATCATTGCATTCTGTTCCGAATGGAAAGAGTAGCTGTGTTTATTGCAGCCCTGAGAGGACTACATACACTCTAATTTTTATATTATACTTACATCTTATATTTGTATTGGTATATAAAGATCGATTAAACAAATTTGGGAAAAAGTGTTTTAGAAACAAACTAAGGTGACAAGTTATGTGGTAAATTAATCAATATTTTTAATTATCGTACAAAAACAGTTTCCATGGCCAGTAATTATCATTAAAGCATGTAGCATCCCTCTGCATTCAATCAACCTGCTGAAGAGGTGCATATTGGGACATGCACCCCTGCTTGTATAAATTTATTATCACTAATGCATTTTTCAGATCCCTTCTACTTAGAATTAGAAAAGAACTACCTAGAACTGTCATGAGCAAACATGAGCTAGAGTTTATCTGATTTGTTAGGTGCAAACTGCAGTAGTAATGCAATTTTTGGAAGTGCTTCCATCTCAATGAGCCTTTATACAGTCACTTTAAATATGCTCCTGAGTCTGAAACTAAATCCACATTGCTGCAATTAACCTCATTTATGAGAGCTAAACCCAATTATGATGCAAATTCCCAGAGACTGAGAAACTCCTACCTGTAGCTTAAGGCAGCCACGGCCTTGAAGAAGATTTTACCCAGCAGCCTCAGGTCTGCTAAGAAGGATTAAAGCAGTTCATTCAAATCTTTCAGCTGTAGACAAAAGCAGGTTTTTAAAGCACTGACTCTTGACGCTAATCATTCTCCTAACACACATACACGGTGGCCTGTGCCAACCTCTAGAACAGTGAGGGAAATATGAAGACAAGCAGACGGAAAGGGGATGTGATGGAGTTTACGGAGATGAAGGGATCACAGCAGTGTCTATGTTTTAAACTATGCAAAGCTCAACTGAAAAGCACTAGAGATGTCACTATTTTCCGAATTACAGACTCAAGCATATTTGACAGTACAGTAATGCATTTACTGAATTTAAATAACATTGTAGAAGGCCAAATTTAATGATTACATTAGTGATGTCAAGATTAAGATTAGTTGTGTACTTTTTTGCACCTACAAGCACATTAAGCAACAGTATACAGTATAGTGTATTATTGCAATAGCATAGGAACAATTAAGCTCTTGCCGAAAGGGTCTTGGAACGGTCATGCCATCCCATTTCCTTTTCCTGACACTTGGTCTTGGTATTGGGAGGAGAAATGCCAGAATGATTCCAGTTTATACTTCTATATAAACTGGATACATAAGCACTTTCAGTTCCATATGCAACCACCAGCCCTTAAAAACCATCCATCATATAGTCAACATATGCAGGGCCCCCTTGATGTCAAAACCCCAAACAGTCTTGAATACTCAACCCTTCAGAGAAGCTGTTCTTGAACTAGTTCACAAGCACATTTTTTCCACGCACGTGAATGCCATCATAGCTGTTAACAATAACAACTTAAAACGAACCAAATAATTCATTAATTTTGGTAAAACTTTAATGTTATTTGTTAACATTAGTTAACATTTAACATCAATAATACTTTTAAGAATTTTTTTTTATTTAGGTAACTATAATGCATAATTGCATTCTATTTTATTATTAATATACAACTTATTAATTTAGATTTTTGTCACACTTTAGATTAGGGTCCCTGCTAATTACATTTACATTTAGTCATTTAGCAGAGTTAGTAAGGTACTAGTTACTAGTTAGTAAGGTAGTTGATAAGTAGGTATAGGGTTATATTAAGGGATGTAGAATACGCTCATTCAAAAGAAGGCATTAATATGTGCTTTAAAGTGCCTTAAAAAAGCCAGTATGCTAGTAATATGCATGCCAAGATATTAGTGAGAATTGGACCTTAAACTAAAGTGTTACCTAGATTTTTTGTTGTAAAAATGTATTTAGTTCACACTCAAAATAATTATATGTTGGCTTTAATTAATTTTTTCCATAATTAACTTTTTTTATGTCAACAGGTTGCACATAACTGGGTAATGCTAAACAAACATAATTTGTTCATATAACTTCAACACATTCAAATAAATGATATGTTGGCTTTGATTAACCTTTTTATGTCACCAGGTTCTAAAATATGTTAGCTTTAATTAATTTTTTTATGTCAACAGGTTCTGATATGTTGGCTTTGAATAACTGTTTTATGTCAACAGGCTACACATAACTGGGCTACGTTGAAGCAGGTGTAAAAGTCAATTAGATATTTAAGTGAATAATTGAGTGCTGATTGAGCATTATTGAATAAACCTGATCTTAACAAGGAGAATCACTGAAGGAGAAAATCAGAATTTAAAGTCACCATTATGGTGATTAGTGTTTGTTGTAGTTGGGCTCTTGATCCTCACATCATTAACTGTAGATTTTGTTTGGCTGCTGTATCTGAGTTATATCAGCCATATGAATAAATAGAAAAGGTGATCTGATGGTGTTGGTTGTGTTTTGAGTTTACCTCATGGATTAAAGCAGCACTGTCATTGTAGAGAACACCATATTTAACCTTTTCAATGAAATCCAAATGATCAAATCAATGATAAAAAGAAACTTTGTTTATGTAGACATTAAAGAACATCAAACACAGACATCAAGAATCAGACTGTGAACCTCAACAATGGTGACAAAAATAAAGCATGTTGCTGTGCATTGTGGGTGCCACCAATCAAAACACATTCATGGCTCCCATCATGCATTGCTGCATGAATAAATAATGAACTTTTGTTCAGAGGTGATCTGTTTGTTACCATTGCTGAGATTCATACGTTAATTCTTGATGTTTTGCTGAGATTTTCCATCATGCTCCCATCATGCATTGCTGCATGAATAAATAATATGTAACTTTTGTTCAGAGGTGATCTGTTTGTCACCATTGCTGAGATTCATACGTTAATTATCTGCATACAAATGTTTTATTTTTTTAATTTTTTTAGATGTTTCTTTTTTTGATCATTTGGATTTCATTGAAAAGGCTAAAAACAGTATGCTCTACAATGACAGTACTACTATAATCCATAAGGTAAACTTAACTTGGAAAAAAATGGGTTCTATACAAGTTAGGTCAAATGATTGTGAAATAATGCTTATGTTAAACACAATCAAGACCATCAGATCACTTTTTTATTTGTTCATCTAGCTGTTAAAACTCAGATACAGCAACCAAACAAAAATCTAAAGCCAAAATTCAAAGTTAAGGATGTGAGGTCCAAGAGCCCAACTAAAACAAATACAGATCTCCATACTGATAACCCTAATATTCCAGTTTTCTCCTTCAGTGATTCTGCTTGGTAACATCAGGTGTCTTCAATAATGCTCAATGATCACTCAATTATTCACTTAATTATCTCATTAACTTTAACACTGCTTCAGTGTTTAACACTCAGTTCAAAGTTTAATTGGGTTGCTTAAAATTACTTAATTCCATTGTTGAAGTTACATTAACAAATTATGTTTGTTTAACGTAACCCAGTTATGTGGAAGCTGTTTACATAAAAAAGTTAATTAAAGTCAACATATATTTTTTTTGAGTGCATGTTTTAATTAACAAAATAAAAATGAACAATGCTATTTTACAACCACAAATCAGAAAAAGTTGGGACATTTTGTAAAATGCAATAAAATCAAGAATCTGTGATTTGTTCATTCTTTAAACCTTTTTTTACTGACAAAAGTACAAAGAAAAATGTTCCCATGTTTTCACTGACCAACATATTTGTATTTTGTAAACATGAACACATTTTGATTTTGATGGTTGCAACACAACCCCAAAAAGTTGGGACAGAGACATGTTTACCATTGTGTCACCTTTCCTTTTAATTACCCTTTTTAAATCATTTGCTAGTTGAGGATACTAATTGTTGGAGTTTTGCTAATGGAATCTTGTCTGATCCAAGACAGCTGCTCAACAGTCTGTGGTCATCATTGCCTGATTCTCCTTTTGATGATGGGTCATACATTTTATGTTAAAGACATATCTGGACTAAAGTAAACAGGCAGGCACATCCCTTCTATGGTCCAATGTCTAGAAACCACTCAGTTGTAGCACATGCAGAATGACGCCTGAAAGAGGTCATCTCGATGGCAGTTTATGTCTCTGTACAATCCAAATATATGTCTCCATACAGTCCAAAATATATGCCTCCATGTCAATGATACCTTTACAATAATGTTACCCATACCGTTTGCAATGATGCACCTCAATACCAGGACAGATGTTTGCTTTTGCACCTGTCGCTGGTGAAAGTCTGAGTTGGTCCCTTTCGTCTTTGGGACTGAGAACTTGATTCCATTTTCTCCCAAAAACAAGCTGAAACATGGATTGATCTGACCACAGCAGACATTTCCACTTTCTTCTAGACCATCTGAGATGAGTTCAGGCCCAGAGAATCTCCACACAGAACTGATGTAAAGCTTTCCCTTTGCGTAACAAATATTCAAGTGGCATTTCTCTGATGCAGCGTCAGACTGTGTTCAGTGAAAATGGTTTTCCAAATTACTCCTGAGCCCATGTGGCTGTATTTGACAGAGTAGCATGATGGTATCTTGTGCAATGCCATCTGAGGGCTCAAAGGTCAAACACATTCAACAGAGGTCTACTGGTCTAGTGCCTTACCCCACACAGACTGAGATTTCTCTGGATTCCCTGAATCTTTTGACAATATTATGTATAGAAGATGATGAAAGGCAAATGCTTTACAATCTTTAATAGAGAAATGGGATTTTTTAATTGTTTGACAGTTCTCTCAAGATATATGGCACAAAGTGATGAGCCATGACCCATCTTTGCTTAAAAAGACTAAGCACTTTTACACCCAAACATGTTACCCTCAACTATTACCAATTCACCTGCTCATTGTGGACTGTTTCAAAATAGATGGACAATCTAATTTGGATAATCTTTTCACTTTTATTTGGTCCCCATTCTGACATTTTTGTGGTGTGTTGAAGCCATCAAAATCAAAATTTGTTCATATTTACAAAATGCAATTATGTTTTCAGTGAAAACATTGAAAACGTTTCTTTGTACTTTTGTCATCTAATAAAAGGTTAAATAGAATGAACAAATCACAGATTCTTGATTTTATTGCATTTTACAAAATGTCCCAACCTTTTCTGATTTGGGGTTGTAGAAATAAATACTGTCATCACTTTCTACCCCTCGTGTTGTTTGAAACCTATCTATCTACTTTTTTTTTTACCCCAATGTTCTTAATAAAGTCTTAATTTATGATCTGCATAACACATTAACATTGGATTGGTTTTGGATTGACATGAGGGTGAGTAAAGGAAGACAGTTCTATGATTGGGTCAACTTTCTCTTTAACTAATGTTAAACCTAAATGCAAAGTGTTGCCATCATTCCAAGAGGATTATGTCAAAAGATACCAATGCTAATTGGTAAATTAAATGTAAATAATAACAATTAACAATTATTATGTCAATTAATAGAATCTCACATTAAATAAACTCCACTGAACATGTCATTAAAAATTGTGGATACCCTGACATCACTGTCTTAAACCATTCGGTGAAAACGACTCCAGAAGGACTTGTCAAGGCTAGCTGAGATCATTTAACAAAATAAAGGGAGAACATGTGAAAAAGGAGGAGAAAGGGGGTGGACAGAAAGTGAGTGGCCTGCATGTAAGGTTACACCTCCACAGAGTAGTCATAACAAAAAACTTCAACAAATCCATAAAGCCTGTACCTCTGGCTTCCATTTTCCCCTATAACAGCACCCACACGTTTGACATGTGTCACAAAAATCTCCAAGAGTCATTTATTGAAGAGTTCAGCACAAAGTCAGATGAACACTTCTCTACAAAACACTGTAGAACATCATGTTCCATCATATATTTAGCCTGATCACATCAATATTTGTAGCTATGTCAATTTTACACATTCACTTGTTTTTTGTATGTTCGGATGCACACTGGAACATATGTGGATATATTGACAGCATCTAAAACATAAAAGTATGTATGTGCACAGCTTTAAAAATGTACAATTATACAAAAATATATGTGTACATTTACATTTCACTTTTATATATAGATATTTGGAATCCACTCCTACCTTAAAACTAAACAATTCTCAATCATATATGACACGTAAAAGGCAAAAAAAATAAAAAAAATGTAGTCACAATAATTTTAGTAACAATGTAATGTAATATAAAGATACAAAACCATTAAAAAGTTTGTGGTCAGTAAGATTATTTTTTGTTCTTTAGATGTTATATTAAATTGTCCACAAGTTTTTTTTTTTCACAACTGTTTTCAACATTGATAATAAGCAATGTTTCTTGAGCACCAAGATAATAATACATTAATCAGATAACTGCATTTTTGGTGATAAGACCCTTTCTAAAATGCAAAAAAAAAAAAAACTTACTAAACTTACTTACTCAACTTACTTTTTTTTTAAAGAAATGTGAGATAACCATGAAATGTCAAATTAAGTAAATACATTTGAATGTAATGACATTTAACATATTTAATTAATCATATTTATAAAATACACTAAAATCAATCTATTAATTCAATGAACTCAATATTCTATAAACCTAAAAGGATTTGTGAACATTACTTTTCCTAAAGTCTTTAAAGTGGTTAATACATAAAATAATGTGTTTGAAAATGAAAATACTAAAAAAATATTGTTGGTTTAACTTAAATTGAGTTAATACAATGAAGGAGATTGATTTAATCATTGAAACTCAAAATATTGTGTTATCTGAACTACATAAATTATCTAAGTTGATTTGACAAATTAAAAAATGTTGCGATTACAAACCATGAATATTTTTTACCACATACAAATACCTTCCTCAACGTTTCATATGCTCTGACATTTACAAGAAAAAAGTCGCTCAAGGAAATTTCTAACTTTTCGTCAATCAGCAAAGTATTTGAAACATCAACATTGGATTTTGTCAGGTAGTTCCAATCAACAGAACAACGTACTGATGTTTGGTGAACCTCTCCAGCAATACCTGGTGTTCACAAGGTATAATTTTACTAAGCAAGCATCCAGCCTTTCTATGTTCCACTCAGTTAGACAATGGAAAGTTGGTAAAACACTTAAAATTAGTTCAAAAAGAAAGTTCAGAAGGAACACGTTCTTCTAATCCTCCTGACCACAACCCAAAGAACATAAACATCTGGTTATTTCACTCCAGCAACCTTCCGACAACCTTCCACCCACACGCCACCTCTTCTTCTACCTTTCTATTTCTGTTAATTAAGTCTGGGAAAGAGAACTTAGAGCTCGAATTTGGTCAATTTATCAAAAACTTACATGATGTACAACAGTCGTCAGAAACTCTGTGACCTCATGAAAATATTTGTAAGATTCTGGAGCTCAAAAGTGGTAAATTACCAGTGACACCAACCATCTAAAACTTAAAGAGAACCTTCCATCACAATTTAAGCAGATCATCTCCAAGTGGGCAGCAGCAGAAGGTAAGATGGATCCATTAAAAGTTCATTAAGACTGAATGGGGGGATCTTTGATCAGCAGTGAGAAGCTCAATGCTTGCAGACATGTGCCACACGACATTAGGTGTGAATGCCCCCTTCATAAACCCTGAAGAATTGTGGACTGTAAACACTGAACAGAGAATTAGTGTGACTGAGAAAGGTTGTGCGGGTTTGTCCCGGTGAGAGTGCTTCCGCTGGACTCTCTCGTTACAGTAGATTGATTTCACCTGGTGCATGCTTTCTCTCAGCGTCATAAATCACAGCATGCTGTCAATGCGGCCTGTATTGTTCCAAAGCAATTATTTCTTAATGAGTCATTTGAGTAAAAGCCACAACGACAGAGATTGATATTGTAGTAAAATGTCTGAATGTGCTTTTTTGTGACCCATGGTGAAAGCCAAAAGTCAGATACTGCTCAATGCTCAATGTATTTGGGGGAATCTCTCTCCTGTGGCATCCACTGACGAAATTTCACTTTAATTGCTTCTTAGACAAATTCAAAATTGAGGTTGCAAGCAATGAATGAAAGCTACAGTTCACGTTTCTGTCTAGTTCATGCAGGGGCGGTGTGGGACCAAAAAAATCTACCGGGAAATTTCGTAGACCACCGGCCCTCGTCGCCGGCAGGATTTTAATATAGCATTTACAGTTTTACTGATTAAAAAGGAACTTTGTTGTACTATGCTGGAGTAAAGTTCATAAATGGTCGTTCTTTCCCATTGGACTTTGCAAAACTATGTTGAGTGCACCTCTGTGCCTCTAGGGGGGTTCGGGGGCATGGTCCCCGCGATTTTTTTTTGTAGATTTTAAGGTTAAATGCATCAATCTCTAACACAGTCTCATCCCAATTCGTCATATAACTGACGTCTTGGGACGTCTTTCTATCATTCCTCAATATATGCCTTTTCAGGGCCCCCTTAAACGTCAGTAGATGACGATCCCGGGTTCGACATACAACTGACGCTTTACCTTTAACGTCAGTTAGGTGACGAGTTGGGTTTAGGGTTAGGTTTAGGTCTGGGGTAGAGTTAGGATCCCATAACGTCATCTACTGACGTTTAAGGGGCCCTGAAAAGGCATATATACTGACGAATGGTCAAAAGACGTCCCAAAACGCCAGTTATATGACGAATTGGGATGAGACTGCATTGCAATCTCATGCTCTCTGAGAGATCAAAATTAAGAGCTTCAACCCATAAACTGCTCTTTGAACAAAGAAAAGCATTGTACCAGGACAATAAAGAGGGCTCAAGCTTCTTTTTAGTTATGAGCGTCTCAGTCTACATTACATTATCAATGGTGTTTTAGGATGCCAAACAATTATTATAATGTAATAATGTAATTTATTATATAATTATTCCTTTGACTGTGAAATCAATTTAGCTTATAAATGTACTATATACATGAAACTGAGTATTTCACTTGCAAGAAAAAAACCCTTCAGCTTTTATTTAGGAGAAAACACCAGATGACCATGATGATCGCGTGAGCAAAGTAATCATGCAGCACAAACATGATGCTATTCTTAAAGTCTTGTGCTGTTTTATTAATTCACAAAAGCCATATCTTGGTTTCAATTTTAGTTTGTTGGCAAAATATAACGTGAGAGACCTTAATGTTAGGTTTTACATTTACATCTTTACATATGTGTTGTGTTGGGAAAAGGGAGAAGAGAGAGTTCAGCAAAAGCCGGATTCGAACTTGCTTCTAGCACATCAAAAGCTGCCTTTACACGCTATCGCCCTACCACCTACGACACTGTAGCTATTCCATTGTGAGCATCTTTTTGCTATAAAGATGCACTTAGTGCAAATATATGCTCCGTTATAGAAAATGTAAAGTGTTTTCTTCCAGTCGCTTATTTGGGCCCCAGGTGCGCATGGCGAACTTGCAATAAATACATTTTATTAGACCGCCCTAGCAGCCTCGAAACACTACCGGCCCACCGGGAAACTCCCGACTTCTCCTGATTGCCATTCCGCTACTGAGTTAATGGTGTGATTACATCTTTACATGGTCTCATTGACATTGATAAGAAGGTGCATTGATCAGAGCGATCTGAGGCCACAGTGAATGTGATGCTGAATTCACCTCTTCTTGTTCAGGAGATCCTGGACAGCAATGCAGTCCAGTAATCACCTATGGGCTTTGTGCTGCCAGGCCACAAAAAAAAAAATAAATAAATAAAATATACATATATATATATACTGTATATATATATATATATATATATATATATATATATATATATATATATATATATATATATATATATATACTGTATATATATATATATATATATATATAAATAAAATATTACATTTTAGAATAACAGTACACTAAAAAACTGTTGCTACCTTAAATTTGTAAGTATAATCAACTTGGATGTTTAAGTCATTTCAACTTAAATTACATTCATTAAATTGACTTTAAAAGTAGTAGAATAGACCCCTTTTGCGCCAACGTCACAGTTACGTCACGGCCGCTAGCTGGAGGCAAAACAAAGTGAAAACTGGAGGCGGCCAATACAAACCAGCACAGATTCGGCTACATAATAAGGAGCTTAAATTATTGTTACTATTATTAAACGTCATCTTGTTGTGTTGTGTTGGTGCAAGAATTGATGAAAAATGTATATGCTGTACCTGGAATTTTTATTTCTAGAAAATATTCACATCATTAAAATCACACCCTAATGTCACTTTTTATATTATCGTCGTCTGGTGCTGGCTCGTACACACAAGTCTTGTACAGGACCATATAGTTAGAGGCATTTAAAGATTTATATGCCCTCAGTTTCTCTTTTCTAATTGGTTTCTCTATAAGGTAGGTGTAGAAGTCAGGCCACTGAACCAGGTAACGTATTGCTTAATCCTGTCTGATTCGTCCATGCATTGAGTGAGCGTGTCAGGCGGCTCACGGATCGGCCAAGCTGGTTCCGTCCTTGAAAATAACTTTTGGAAATAACAATCACGGTCCTGGACACTGAGTGACCTTACACATTAAGATAAAACCGAATTTCTCCAGTCATTGATAAAAAAAACAAGCTAACAATACTTGCTAACTGAGGGCTATGTTTACATCGGAAATGTTAATTCTGAAGAGAGAACCCAAAAGTGGCACTGCGTTATCACTTTTTCATTCTGCTTTTAGACGAGCGTTTTGGGTGCTGAAATCCGCGTGCAGATAGTGACGAAAGTGTGTGAAAATTCAATGTAGTTTGAATTCCAGGTGGCTAGGAGGAGTGCATCCTACAACAACACCAAGTCCGCGCGCCTACGAACAACCTTCGCTGTCAAGCAGACGCTTGCGTTTTTACCGTTTACGCGGCAACACGGCGGTGGAGCGTTTTCATGATTTCCACTTTGAAGGGGGTTTCACTTTTTTTGCGTTCTAACCCCAAAACGCCGTCGTCGTGTAAACGAAGGTACATCCAATAAAAAAATTTACGTTTTCACCCACGAGCGTTTTCATGTAAACAGGGCCTAGGTTCAGTGAAGCGGTCAGAGTGATTGTTCTGCCTCCACCTAAGCTCACGCCCACAAAAAAATCGTCACCATGTTTATAAACTAGAAAAGGGGTCTATAAGTAGAATCTTGAATAACTTAAAACATGCAATGTACAACTCTATGGCAAAACATGTAAAAATAATATATGTTGTCATTTATATAAAAAAAACTTAATTTTTGTTACAGTGTAGTTGACGTTGGACTTACTCAAATACAGAAAAGAGTGGATGAGAGACAGAAGGATGAAGAGGACAGGTAAACTTAAAAAAAAAATCACCCTGATTATTTAATTGACAATATATTAAAGGAGTAGTTTACCTCTGATACTACATACCTTAACCAACACACACACCAGCCCAAATGAAAAAGACATAAAGAGAGAAGGGTTCTGCTCCATAATGCGGTTCTGTGTTTTCATTCTCCTTTTCATTCTTGCTTTTCAAGGGAACATTGCACAGCTTTTACAGCTCAATGCATGACAGATGCTTTCCATTCATGGACCTGACCAGAGTGCATAGTGTTTTACCATGTGAGCGCAAGCACACACATATACACACATACACAGTTAACTACCTTTTAACCAGTTAATTGTACCAAATTAGGATGTTAAATTGGCATGATGATGATCACATAGTGTAAATACAAACAGTGTAAACAGTAATAGAAAAAGAGACAAAACATATAATTTTATGAAAAGTTAATGTGATGGTATCAGGTATTCCTTCACTCATGTAATAACATGTCAATCTCTCTCTGTACCCTTGGGCAGACTGGCTAAACAGACACTGCCGATTTACTGCTAATTAGACTGGAGGAAATTGCACCTCATTTTAATTTACTGCCCAACAGCAGCCGATATTTGACAAAACACACCTATACTCCACGTCTATCCAGGTGTTGAGGGAGAAAGAGAGAGTGAGAGGAAAAGATGGACAGACAACCATAAAGAAAGATAGACAGAGAGAGAGAAGAAGAAGAAGAGAGAGAGAGAGAGAGAGAGAGAGATTGTCTTTAAGTCTAAACAGTGATGGCGTGCATATGCCCACTTTCTAGGATTACAGTACAAACAGGTGCATTGCAACACTTTTCCCTCTGTATCCACAAAAAAAACAAACAAATACTTATTTTTAAATAAACAGATTTGTAATGATTAGTTTTTTCAATGCATTAGTATTAATTCTAAACTTCCCCTTTGCTTAAAAGGGACAGTTTTGCCCTAAAATAGGAAAAATTTGTAAATAATTATAATCACTAAAGGCCTGTTCTACATCTGGGGTACAAATTTCACATCACAGATCTGTTGGCGTCTAATGCCTCTGTGACTAAACAATGGGCGCCAATGTAAGTGTTCACACTCGACACGAAAAACGCCAACGCTGTAAAAAGCATAATTTTTTAAAAACGCCTTAGGTTCGCTTTTTTGGTTTTGACGTGCCGCGTCAAAAACTATCCGACCAACGAGATTGGCGGTTTTGCTCACGTGTCTGGTACTTCTGAAGCTACAGTTAAGCATAAATTGGGGCGCTCAAACACAAAACTGTCTTGCCGAGCACACATACGACAAAGAAGAATAGCTGCTGGTCTCGGAAGCATAAAGAACTATGAAGAAGAGTTATATTAATATTTCTGTAATAAAAGTATAGTATAGGGTGAACCAACAGTCGTGTTTTCCCGGGACATGTGGAACTTCTTGTGCTTTATAGGAATCTGAGTTGAGATTAGAACTGCGCATAGTGTGAGTAAGTGTCAGTTAGATTTTGACAAGTGAGGAGATACCCGCTTTGCTGACTATATTCTTTCTTCTTTTCTTTTATTTTTCTATTGTGACCAGAGTTGGATGTTTGTTTGTATTTTTTCCGCTCCAATCCCAATGTATGAGGATCGAGTGTAAAGTTTGAGTTGGTTTTATTAAACGTGGGGAAATACGACAACTCTCATCTCTCGTGCATCTGTTCATCCGACAACTAGTGCTATGTTTTTATCTCTGGGCAACATCTCTATTTTGCGTTACATATCCTGTTTTCACGTCCTGTCCTGGCTGTTTTTAAGTGATGAAAATGTCCTGGTTTTCAAAAAAAAAAACTGCTGGGAAAGATCAGTTCTACAGCAAAATATAGATTGGCAAACAAGGTGGATGAGGAAGAAAACAGGATGAAAACGAAAGATATAAATAGATTTTGTTAGTTCGTTTTTGTAAGCTTTGTGAGGAGCTATTTATTTTAGTTATTTATTATTTATATATTTATTTTTCTAAAACAGAAGACATTATTTCTATCATAATTTTTTTAATATGTCATAATAAAACATGTTGAGACATGAAAATGAACACCCTAGTATAGGATTCTATTATTTTTTCTGTTTTACATTAAGCGGCATCTAATGTCAAGGAATGAATTTGCATGTTCACTCGGCTCTATCGTGAGCGAAAACGCTTGAGTATGAACACAAAAAACTCGTTGAAAAACGCTGACGAATAACGCGCGTGCTGGTATTCGTCCCGGTGTGTACGGGCCTTAAATATTTTATTAAATTATGTATTTTTTTTCCTGTGGAAAACAGAATATATTATTATTAAGAATAGTTTAAGCTGCCCTTTTCCATACAATTTGGACATAGAAATGATCAAAAGTATATTATAATTGTATTATAAAACTTATAAGGCTCATAATCATAAGTCATAGGAATAGTGTAAGGGACTAACCACAATGAATTCAGTTTAGTGTTAATTTGTATATCTATATATTCAAACTTGGTGCAAAATTTAAGACACCTGGCCTCATGAGAAGTCTCGGAATAATTAATACAGTGACATTTGAGATGCAAAATAAAAAAATGGGTTGTATTAAAACATGCCAAGTAGACACATCCCGAGGGACCTGGTGTTTTAAGCATGTGCACATGCAGGTTTATAATGACATGGGGTGAGTAATGGCAATTTTTTTTTTTTTTGAGTAAGCTGATCGCCTTTAACTTGAATTGGTTTCAAAGCGCAGCTACTTAATATGAAGAGTTCAGATGCAAAAGCCTCTAAATGCCATTTGAAATTTTCTTCTGAAATGAACATCTTTATCAAGCTTGTATATTCTGAAGTTCAGTAATTTCACCTAAATGACAATTAATAGGTAATCTTCATTGCCATTTAAGTGAAATTACTGAACTTAAATATACAAGCTTGATAAAAATGATCATTTTACAAGAAAATTTCAAATGGCACTTAGAGGCTTTTGCATCTGAACTCTTCATATGCTCCTGCTAAAAACCTAAGTGGAATTTGACATTTCCAGGTAATCTTGAGCTTGCGTTCATGGAAACCGTATCTGCCAAGCCACTTAACCCCAGTAAGCCTCTAATCCCTGAACCCACTTTCATGGTGTTATTTTTACCAGAAAACCCTCAACCACTGCAACACACAGGTATAAGCTTTGGAATTTGGCCTGGAAGGAAACAATAAGCATGCATAGAATAAAGGAAGAATCATTGCTCAATGACATTCTGACCCATATCTGACTGAAAAAGACCCTGTTACCCTGAGGAGAAAGAGCATAAACACACACACACAGCAGTCAGATATCCTATTACAGCCCTGAGAAGCAGAAACACTTTCCCCTGGCAGATCAACCTGATGTGTGTAGAATGTTGAGAGATGGTTTCCACAACCTCCTTGTCATCAGAACCCTGAACATTGTATGAGACATCCCTTTAATGCTGAGATAGAACTCACAGCGCATTAGTAGTCTGAAGGCAAGCCAAAAGTCCCAGCGTGCCGAGCCTCAGAAAGGCCTCATTCGCTAGGAGAAAGGGAAAGATAAGTTTAAAAAGGAAAGAAAGAAAGCGGAAGCTTCAATCTTCTATGCCCATCTACTCTACATACGGCTGCGTTGTAATCGCGTGACAGCCAAGCTGATTTACCATTCAAAGGGGCCCCTTGGTTCAGCAACCTGTTTACCACAATTACAAACGACCCCTTCCCCCCCACATAAGCACAAACACACATGCACATATCACATTCTGCGTGTCTCCTGCATTCCCACACCTTCTTTACAGGAAGTCTGCTGGGACATTATATGATTACTAGTTGCAAGATCTGTCAGACCGCACAAGTGATTCTAAGCTGGTGGGCTGTAACCTAAATCAGATTTCATATGGAAAAATATATATGAAAGATTCAGACCAAGCCTCTAAGTGCCATTCGAAATTCTCTTCTAAAATGATCATTTTTATCAAGCTTGTAAATTTAAGTTCAGTAATTTCACTCTCAAATGGCAATGAAGATTACCTATTAATTGTCATTTAAGTGAAATTACTGAACTTAAATATACAAGCTTGATAAAAATGGTTCATTTTAGAAAGAAAATTTCAAATGGCATTAGAGGCTTTTGCATCTGAACTCTTCATATACACATACTGTATATATAAAGCTAATTTGAAACAATGATTACAGGGATGGATGGATGGATGGATGGATGGATGGATGGATGGACTGGATGGATGGATGCCATTTGGGCACAAATCCATGTCACTTGGTAATGGTCAAATGCTAATTGGGGGACAACTGAGGGGAACTTGACACTGCATAGACATGGTGCTGAAAACATTTACATTTACTTTAGTGTGATAAACTATTTTGGCACCATGTTGTGTTCCCACTTGATGTCCAATAAAAAATCTGGGCCCTGAAGCAAAATCACTGAGAACTTCAGCTCTGAAGCCTGAATGTGTGACTGTTTGTGCAGTGAAGGAGCTCTATAATGTCTCTCAAGAGGGGGTAAGCATACAAAGCCCTGCACCCCGAAAAACAAAAGCACCCTTGACCCCTTGAAACTCTGAATGCACCCAACTCAATAATGAGATGAGGCAGATAGAGGGGCAAATTGTTCTCATGAATTCGTTTGATGTACCATATAGAGTGAGGAGTTGTTGGCAATAAATAAATAAGTTCAAAGACAGAACGAGAGAAACGTTAGACCATGAAAGCGGTTCATTAGGTTGCATAACGATATAGAGTCAGTTACCAAAAATAGCATTTTTGTTTGAAGTAGATTCATTTGCATGACATTGCGATTGCATGCTTTATTCTTTTAAAGTACCACTTTTGACCTCAATGCCAATTTTTGCTATTTTTCAGAGCAATTAAACAAGCATGAAAGCTTTAGAAATGGTCACTGGCAGTATAAAGTCTGACACACTGTTGCATAATGCATCAGAAAGATTGTGTATCTGCTGTCCCCGACTGTGCTCTCTATCTTACTCCAGTCTCATGAACTTAGCCAAAGAACAGTGTCTTTAGCTCACATTAAGTGGGTCATGGCGCTGTTTCATTGTCCCAAGGTCTCAAATGAAGTTGAACGCTGCTCACGCGACTGAGACCTAATCCAACTTACAGAAGACAAAAGAGATGACCCTGTACATACTTGTCTATCAGGTGCAATAAAAAAGCTAGAATAATTATATTTGTAAACTTATATTTGTATTATTGCTTAATACTTAAAAAACTAACCCCAAGTACTGTGCTATTATAATGCATCAAACTTCATGCTCTGTTGAGGTATGATGTTACTTTTCCACACACTTAAAGGGTTAGTTCACCCAAAAATGAAAATTGAGTCATTAATTACTCACCCCCATGTCTACAACCCCGAAGACCTTCGTCATCTTCGGAACACAATAAAGATATTTTTGATTAAATTTGAGAGCTGTATCACTCCTACATAGGCTGCCTAAGGGACTGGCTCTTGACGGCCCAGAAAGTCAATGAAGAAAATGTTTAAATATTCAATGTGACTACAGTGGCTCAACTATAAGTTTATCAAGTGACGAGACTACTTTTTGTGCGAAAAAACAAACAAAAATAACGACTTTATTCGACTATTCCTTTTCTTCCTTGTTGGCCTGAAACGAGACTTCAAGAGATTTCCACGACGCATGCGCGAGAATTGTGATCTCCTTCAACTACTTCAGTTCGGTTCTCGTGCATGCATCGTGGAAATCTCTTGAAGCTCCGTTTCAGGCCAACAAGGAAAAAAGCCACTGCTAGTCACATGGAATATTTAAACATTTTCTTCATTGACTTTATGGGCCCTCAAGAGCCAGTCCCTTAGGCAGCCTATGTGGTAGTGATTCAGCTCTCAAATTTAATAAAAAATATCTTCATTTGTGTTCCCAAGATGAACGAAGGTCTTACGGGGTTGGTACAGAATGGGGGTGAGTAATTAATGACTTAATTTTCATTTTTGGGTGAACTAACCCTTTAAGGCCAATTTATACTTTTGCGTCGAGGGTACACCGCAGTGTACGGCGTAGGCGACACTATCGTGAGCATTTATATTTTGCGTTCTTGGTTGCTCTGTAGTACTGTTCCGAAACGCTAGTTGGCGGTGGAGGGTTTTAATGTTGTTTAGATTCCTCTGCGGCTAGGTTACTACAAGCAATGAGCTTTTTGAGGTGGAAGAAAACTGTTAATTTTAGTGAAATCACTAAAACTAAAAGGCAGAAACGAGAGAAGACGTCGGAAGAGATGGTACGTGCGGAAATGCGTAGGAGGAAATTACGATGCTACCAAGTCATTTTTGAGGAGGTGCGCGTCAGGCTACAGTGAAAGGGTACGCAGTATGGTACGCGTCTGTGTGTATGCTATGCCGTACTAACAGTCTCATCCCAAGAAGTCATATAACTGACGTCTTGGGACGTCTTTTGACCATACGTCAACATACGCCTTCTAAGGGCCCCCTAAACGTCGGTTATATGATGATCCTGGGACGCTCATACAACTGACGCTTTTAACCTTTGAAAGTCAGTTAGGTGACGGGGTAGGTTTAGGTCTGGGGTAGAGTTAGGATCCGATAACGTCATCTAACCAACGTTTAGGGGGACCCTAAAAAGGCGAATTTTGATGTATGGTCAAAAGACGTCCCAAGACGTCAGTTATATGATGTCTTGGCACCCTGACGCAGAAGTATAAATTGGCCTTTAGACTATTTTCAACCAGGAAAATGATGGAAGGAGAGAAGAAATTGCATAGAATTAGATCAATGGAAACCAAAACATCATAGAGACTTGAGACTACCACATAGCAATGCCTGAAAGCCACCCAGTTGGAAGACTAGAAATAGAATAAAATAATTTCTTCAGTATGAAATAAGCACAGAGGGAGAGAGAAGATACAATAGTTCTTGATGACAGCAGCACTCTAACAATGGTGTTTGATGATTCAATTGTTCTTATCTAAATTCAATTTTACATTCATTAGTGTTATCTTAATTAGCTATTCATCTCTGTTATCTTAATTTCTCTGCTCAACATACTCTCCATTTAGGTAATGAAGTGTTCATTATGAACTCATGGTTTGCTTAATTAAGATATTGCCCCTTTTGTTTTTGAAAAACCTTGAGCTAACTTTAAATTTTGAACATGTCTGTAACCACTTCCTAAAAATCACAACTCTATTAAGAGAACTGTACTGTGCTGATAACCCTACATCTTATCTGAATTTACAATTACGTGAATCCAGTTAATCGTGTTTCGAATTTCAGAAGGTGCTGCTTATGATGGCACTGAGAACGTTTGCTGGGATATTTAAGCCTGTGCACATGTAAAATGTCTGATTTCATTGCACTGGTTAAAAAACTCAAATCAGGGGGTTTAGACCTTTTATGAGAACTAAAATCAGTTTTAATTTAACACTTTAGCCAAGCAGTTTGATGGTTTAATAGTGGGTGGGAAGAATAAAGTTCCTCTCTAATTCATAAAGTTGTAGTTTTCACTCTTAAAAAATAAAGGTTACTTATTGGCATATATGGTTATACAAAGAACCTTTAACATCCATATAAAATGTCCATTGCACAAAAGTTTCCTAATAGTGGGAAAAAATGTTCTTTAAATAATGAAAATGTTCTTCACATTAAGAAAAATAAATAAATAAATAAATAAATAAATAAATAAATAGTTCTTTTAATAGCTGTTCACTGAAAGCGGAACTAAAAATTATTATATTCTTCCAGGCATATTCTTCTAAAACTTGTTGATAGTTGATAGTAGATATATATATTTTTATATATATATATGTTACATATGTTTTTAGGGTTTTTTTTTTCAAACCTAAAAACTATATTTTATTGTAAAAAAAAAATGCTTGAAATTCTAGTCTACTTTTGATATTCTGTTATGAAATGCAATCATTCGTTCACAAACAGTTTCATGGAGTGATTTAAGTGAACAAATATTTTTTAGGGCTAAAACCTGAGGCATGTCTGAAAGAGCTGAGCAGATGCAAAAGCGATCGATTCCACCATAGCTCGTGGAGGAAATGCTGACAAGATTTGTGGTAGCTCAACTAACATCTCCGGATCAGATAGAGAGACCAAAAGGAGGAGACCGGAGGTCATTCTGGGTGATGGCAGACACACAGAGCCAGAACGCAGCTTTGACACAGGCTTTGGAAAGCATTCACCTCTCGGCTGACCCTCCTCTGTCCAGACGTGAGGACCCACGGAGGTGAGCCGCACATCGCCGGAACCAGCCGGCCTCTCCACTGCTCACTGCATCCTGTCAAAGAGGAATCTGATACTCACACACAGTTTGCAAACAAAGCAGGCCTGGGACAGGGGCTACCTGCAGGGTGATATAGCAGCAAGAGAACCGTGCAATGCATGTGCTATATCACTCTGACACAGAGCGGGAGAATGAATGAGAAATCGAGGCGAGGAAAAGATAGAGAGATAGAGACACAAGACTAAAGGAATGAGTTTGAGGGTGTTCCATGTGTTTATGCATGCTATATCTACTTCAATGTACACTTAGTTTCAAAAGTTTGGGGTCGGTAAGATTTTATCACACACATACATATACATATATATATATATATATATATATATATATTAGGGCTGTCAGTTAAACGCGTTATTAACAGCGTTAACGCAAACCCATTTTAACGGCGTTAATTTTTTTTATCGCGCGAATTAACGGTCTTTTTGTCCTAGCAAACTTTGTAGTTTTTTCACATACTTTTGCAACAGGACGCGGCATGCGTCCTGATCCATTTCAGCGTCTCGCGCTCGTTATCCACTCAAAGCCAGCTCGCAAGCCGAAACGAGTGTGTGCGGCGTGCCTGTTGTTTTGTTTCCGGTCTAGCTAGATCCGCTTGCGCTTTGGTCGAAGAAGCAACGAAACGTCCTCGCGCGGCGCAAGCCATTGAAATGAATGGGTTTCAGAGCGCAGCGCGAGGCTGTTTTGTGCCGCACACACTCGCTTTCAGCTTGCGAGCCGGCCAAATAGTAACGTTATGTTTTGAGTGGATGACGAGCGCGAGACGCCGAAATGGATGCCAATGAGATTCTGAATGTAAAGTTTACTTTTAAAAAGTTGCCAAATTGTCCCATTGACAAGACCAAAGCGATCTGTATGTTTTGTCATTATGAACTGAGCTATCATCATCGCAGCACGTCCAGCCTGAAACACCACTTGATGATGGCCAAGCAAACACACACACACACACAAACACAGATGATGCAAATTCTCCACCCCTCATCAATATCAGGACCTCGTCAGTATTTCTTTCACCCTTTTATTGATGGACAGTGTTACATTGTGTGAGAGATTATTTAGGCTATATATGTTAGAGTGAAATTGAACACTATTCCAATGTTAATTTCCATAATAATAATTTAAAAAAGCATTTGCACTAAACAAGCCAATCCACTTTTCCATGTTGATAAGAGCATTAAAATGAGAAAAAAATGTAACAAAAAGAAATCAAAAGACATTAAGAATAGATAAAAATGTGCGATTAATCGCGAGTTAACTATGACATTAATGTGATTAATCGCGATTAAATATTTTAATCGTTTGACAGCACTAATATATATATATATATATATATGAAGAGTTCAGATGCAAAAGCCTCTAAATGCCATTTGAAATTTTCTTCTAAAATGACCATTTTTATCAAGCTTGTACATTTAAGTTCAGTAATTTCACTTAAATGACAATTAATAGATAATCTTCATTGCCATTTAAGTGAAATTACTGAACTTAAATATACAAGCTTGATAAAAATGATCATTTTAGAAGAAAATTTCAAATGGCATTTAGAGGCTTTTGCATCTGAACTCTTCATATATATATATATATATATATATATATATATATATATATATATATATATATATATATATATATATATAGGCCTATTATATAAACTGTTTTCTATGTGAATATGTTTTAATATATATTTATTAATGTGATGGCAAAGCTACATTTTTAAGGATTCTTTGATGAATATAAAGTTAAAAATTATACCATTTATTTGAAACAGAATTATTTTGCAACTATATGTCTTTACTGTCACTTTTGATCAATTTAATGCATCCTTGCTGAATAAAAGTATATATTAAAATAATTATCCATATATATAATATGAACGGCTAATAAATATATTTACAGTTAAGTTTATTTGGAGCAAATGCTATAAACTTGGTGATGTCTTCCTAAATGTTATTGTCTGAAATTGTGTTAATATTCTCCATATACTCTTGTAAAAAGTTTGTGATCAATAGATTTTTTTATTTTATTTTTATTTTTCAGATACATGGCATCAAATACCAACAGATAAACAATCCAAATATGACAACCTCTGCTAGAAATCTTATAATGGGCCATGTTTGGATCTTTCAACGGGACAGTGATCCAAAAACAAACATCAAAATCAAAACAAGAATGGGTCACAGAGCACAAAACCAAGCATCTACAATGGCCATCCCAGTCCCTGACCTGAACCCCATAGAACATGAGTGGGGTGAACTGAAGAGAAGAAACACTAACATGGATCTGGGAATCTGATCTCTTGTCAGGTGTTCTCCAAACTCATCAGACATTAGGAGAAACCTCAGTGCTGTTATCTTGGCAAAAGGAGGTTACAAAAAAGTATTTAACAAAAGGGGGAAATAATTATTCCCAACGTGTTTGAGAAAAACAATTATTTCATAAGGTGATTTTCCCCTAGCCTGGTTAAAACCAGACCATTCTCAGTTGTAACTGAGTTATGGTCTGGCAAAGCATCATAGACAAATCATTTCCAGAGGGGCGTCACCAACGGACTTTGCGAATAGACCTAAAACCAATCAAGGGTGCGTTTCCCGTACAACGACATAGTTCGCTGCTTCACTATCACTATGCATCATTAGAAAAATCAACTAGCTCGTCACGACTGTTTCCTGAAACCTATTGTCGCAAAGTATCATTCAACCACATTGGTTTCGCACGTGGTGGAGTATAACTACTTTTAATGAAACTGTTTGAAATCCAATTAACGCTAGATTTTTTAATATAAATTACAGACATGTCATCTGAGGACTAATTCTAATTGTTCTCAGTTATTTTGCTATATTACCAGACTAAATTTTTGGCTCGTTCTTACATAGTAGAGCGAGTTCGCACATGCGCACTCTTCAAACACGTTACTTTAAATCTTTTAAAAACTAAAAGATGTAAATTCCATTTGTATTTGTTCTAAATAAAAGGCACCGGTTGCACTGAATATCAGCTTGCTTATTTTGCTCAAGATAAGGATGTATTACCTCTAAATGTCATGCAATATAGAAACGATGCCTTTAACCACAGGTCGAGAGCTGACGTTTAAACCACACAACTTTGCGATGCTGTTTGCGAATGTTCGTTGGAACGATGGTTTTGGGAAACACAGAGTCGTTGAACTATGCTGATAACGACGGAACTTGCTACCATAGTTGGCAAACGATGCTTTCGGGAAACGCACCCCAGAGCGATAAAGGAGATTACGTATGCAGAGCAGCGGAGAAACATCTCCGAGTGTTGTTCTTTGCTCTGTTTTTAGCAAAAAGAAAAATTCAAATAAACAGGCGCAAGGTGATTGAGTGATGTTCGACAGCGGCATCCATCTTTGTAATGTAGGTGACAAAATTTGCTTCAAAATCACAGTGCTGCCATCGTCATTGTGTAAAGCCCGCCCAACATTTCTGATTGGTGCCTCAATTTCGGATTGGAAATGGGCTTGAATGAGATCTTTTCCAGACTAACTTTCAGAGCAAATCGAAATTTACTGGAAGTTGTCTTGGTTTTCCAAGGCTAGATATCCCCCACACTTTCAATTATTTGACTTCAATGCAAGGTTATATTTTTTGCTATTTACGATTTTTAAAGTACATTAATTCACAATAATAAATACAAGTAATTTTTTACATTTTCTGTAGATAACATCTATCAACAGGAAAGACAATGCCTGCTTGTGCAAAAGTCACTGCATGTTGCTGCCAAAGTAAACACGACACATAGCAATTACAAATAGGACTATAAAAAAAGCAATATTCAATTCAGCCCAAAGAAAAGACTGCTGTGCGAACGCTTCTTTCATTTTAGCTTAACCTTTATATCCATTACTGAAAATCTTTCTAGGTCATCCAATCATAATTTAAAAGCTTTTAGGACTGGTATTTTAAGTGTTACCCTTATTAAAAATCCCACAACAAGACCTAAAAAATTATAATCATGGTGTTTGATGTACTTCATGGTTCAGATCATTAGGATTCCACATGTAGGATATATGTGGCCACCAGAAGCATTCCAGCAGTACGGCTGTGTTTGGTAGATTGTTTAGGAGCCGTGGGGCGAGCAGGTAGGCAGTTTTAAAGGAAGTCATTTGTTCAGGCAGACTGGAAATGTGGAAGAATGGAAACCTGAGCACTCTCTCAAGATGACCTTACAGATACAGCTAGACCTAAAAGCTCTACAATGGCAAAGCTTGTGTTTTTAATGGCACACGTGTGCAGAGGAAATACTTTTATTGAGGTTGGGGAAAAACTCACAAACTATCACAGAAATATAGAGAAATAGAAATATTCACACTGAGAAAAGAATGAAAATGCTGTTTTATTTGGAACATGTTACAATTAACTTAAAAATACTTTGAATAAACCATCAACGCACCGCGGTAAATTAAATAATCTTTCTGAGACTGTTATGAACATACTATTCTGGTTTATTGGAGACTAAATGCATTATAATTAGCATAACCACAAATGGAAATGGTAAGATGCAATATAAGACATAAAAAGAAGACTTAAAGAATGAAACTATTGCATGTGAGACAATGATGTAGCTTAAGCAAAGTCTCATTAGGAACTGAATTTCAACCAATGGTCAGCTGGCAGCAAGCATTTCAAAGCAATCCTCTATCCTGACAGAAACCTCAGTGGTCATTAGCTCACTGTTCAGAGACACAACTCTGAAGTTTCAGCAAAGAGAGACAGACAGCCTACTTTCTACAACAATCCAGGTCTTTTCCTGTCACCAATCAATTACCCATGTGTGCAACTACCCATATGCCATTTAAGAAAAGTGGAAGCAATTACATGGAATAGCTTAAGTGACTCCATGCGTACAACATCCATGAATAATACTAATAAACCTCGCAAAGGCCACATTTTAAATGGCTCCCTGAATTCCGCTGTAATTCACTGCTATGAATATGTCTTTCATGGGACCAAATGTAAGGTAAAATTCAATCTTAACAGATAAGATTTTCAGGGGAGTTTTATGGCACCCCATTCATTCTGAAGCAACTTGAAGAGACACAATATATGCATACATATGGCAATATATACATATATATATATATATATATATATATATATATATATATATATATACACATATATACATATATACATATATATACATATATATATATATATATATATATATACACATACATATACATACATATACATATATATATATATATATATATATATATATATATATATACATATATACACACACACACACAGCCTGGTTACAAAAAGTTATAAGTATTTGGTAGAGTATTTTTTATGTTTTTAAAAGAAGTCTCTTCTGTTCACCAAGGCTGCAATTTTTTGACAAAAAATACACAAAAAACACAGTGATATTGTAAAATATTATGACAATTTAAATTATTATTTTTTTATGTTAATATACTGTATATTAAAATGTAATTTATTCCTCTGAAAAATGCTGAATTTTCAGCATCATTACTCCAGTCTTCAGTACATGATCCTTCACAAATCACTGTAATATGATGATTTTATGCTCCAAAAACATGTATGATTATTAGTCATGTTGAAAACAGTTTTTTACATTTTTATTTCAGGATTCTTTGATGAATACAAAGTTTAAAGAACAGCTTTTATTTAATTAGAATCTTTTCTCACATTCTAAATGTCTTTACTGTATAACTTTTGATCAATGTAACTCATCCTTGATGAATAGAAGTATTGATTTCTTATTTATTTCCCCCAAAAATAAAATACAAATTCTTACTGACCCCAAACTTTTTAAAGGATAGTGTTTAATGTAACAAAAGCTTTCCATTTCAGATAAAAGCTGTTCTTTTGAACTTTCTATTCATCAAATAATCCTGAAATAAAAATGTAAAAAAAAAAAACTGTTATTAACATGGATAATAATCATACATGTTTTCTGGAGTATAAAATCATCATATTAGAGTGATTTTTGAAGGATCATGTGACACTGACGACTGGAGTAATGATGCTAAAAAAATTTTTCAGAGGAATAAATTACATTTATATATTAACATATAAAAAGTCATTTTAAATTGTCATAATCACAATATTACTGTGTTTTTGTGTATTTTTATCAAAAAAAATTGCAGCCTTGGTGAGCAGAAGAGACTTCTTTTAAAAACATAAAAAATCTTACCGATCTTAAACTTTTGACTGGTAGTGTATATGAAAATAAATAGGGATATAAAGGGAAGAAGAATAAAGTGAAAAATAAGTTACAGTACAAGTTGATCATTCAGATTTAACTCTCTCACCGTGGTCTCAGACTAACCACAGAACGCCTCGTGTACTGTATATCAGACAAAATGGCAAAAGCTTTTGAAAATTACAAGTTACAATTTCATCCCAATTGCCACCCTCAGTTCTCAGAGTCCATACTTATGTGATGTAACACAAACTGGACTGTAGCACGGTTCACAGACACAAACTTCCAATAAGGTATTCTGACATTTTGTGAATTCATATTGCCATGTGGTGGTAGGCAGACCAAACCCAGCACAAGATAGTATGTAACATGTTTTTAAAACTGTGGTTTGATTGCTTCCTTCCTCAAAAGCGATTGAGTTTTACAAGTCGTCATTTAGAGCTGTATCCAATGCGAGACACTCATGGCCACATGTTAGTGGCCAGCTCCAGCTAATGAAAGGTGTAATGTTGCATTATAAATCTACGAATGAAAAACACAAGCACAGTCTCACAAGCACAGTCAGAGTCTGAATTCTGTGGTCAAATGGACGTCTGTCTAACATTTATTATGTACACTGTTAATGTTTGTACTTTGATGCTAACTAATAAACGAACAGATGTCTGATAAATGTTCTTTATGCACAAGGTTTCTGAGTAATATTTAGTTAGTGAAACTTGCAAATTCTAACAACCCAAAATGTTCCATCAACTCCCTAGAAACAACTAAGAACATTAGCAACATCATAGCAACCACCCAAAATGTTCTAAATTCTCCAAAGAAACCACTCAGAAGCTTAACAACCCCCTAGCAACCACCCATTATGCTTTAGTTGCACCCTAGAAACTATGCATAATCAGCAACAGACCATCAAACACTCACAATCTTTTCAATAACTCCTTGGAAATCACTGAACACTAGGGATGTCAACGATTAATCGACGATCGATTAATTGTCGATAATACATTTAATCGATAAAGCTTATCGATCATCGATTAAGCATGCGCGTGCGTGTGCGTGTTCATTCACGTGTGCTGCTCAACCGCGAAACATGTAAGCGAGCGGAGTTATGTTTGGGACTATTTTACACCATCATGACAATACGTTGGCGTGTGCATTCGCAGCCTTTTGTTTTGTGCAAATGTAAGTTGTAATGGTTTATTTTGTGTATGCCTATGGCCTATCTATATCTGCTTTATCTCATATTGGATGTATTTGGTTAAGAATTGACATTAATAAGCATGATGATCTTTAGCGCGCTGCTCAAACGGCAATGCACGACTGATGATGACTATCGGGACTGTTTTATTACATAATATTATAAAGAAAACAATATTGTAATAAAACATTGTGAATTATTTGGGTTGAGTTGCCGTGTCGCGTTGTTCCAGGAAGAGCGCGTCCACAACATGAGTCATTCTGAATGGCACGTAAGCTAACGTTAGTTCAAGTTCACTTGTGCATTCACCTCATTTTGTGCAGATATAAACTGTAATATTATGTTTATTTTGTATGTATCTGATTAATTTCATTTAGGATGCGTTTCTTTGAGTTAAATAACGTGCTAGCAAAGTGCTCAATGGAGTTATGCATACAGCGCGCGCTGCTCAAGCAGAATGCACGACTAACAATAACGATGATTAATTTGGGACTGTCATATTACATAACATGAGAACACTATTTTATTAATTCGTTGTGAATTCATTGGGTTTAGTTGCCGTTTTCAGTGCGTTGTTCCAGAAAGAGCACGTCCACAACAGTCACACATTCTGACAAGTGTATCTGAGGCGGTAGGTGTCGGTGACACGTTATATAGTCGTTTTATTTGATTATTAAATAATTAACTTAATTATCAATCACATCGAAACATTTTACAATCCCACCAGCCCTTTATTTAGATTAAAAACATTCTCATTAATTTGTTGAGGAACATAATGTTTTGAGCAGCATTTGCAGACCCTGTTCTGCTGTTGGCCATATGACACTGAGCAGACGCATATTCCAGTATTAAGGCTAACGATTAATCGATTAATTGATCGTTAATTTGAACGATGATTGATCATGGGAATTTGTGAAAATTGACATCCCTACTGAACACCTTAACACCCTACAATAACTACAATTATTGAGAAACCCACTAAAAAGGACCTCAGACTACAAAACTACCTACAATGTTAGAAAAAAAAATCCTTAGAAATCATTCAGAACACTTAAGTAGCCTTCTAGCAAAATTCTAGAAACCACTCACAATGTTCTAGTAACATCCTAGAAATAGTTAAGAAACTTGGTAACTCCCTAGCAACCACCCAACATTTTCTAGTAACTCCCTAGAAACTATACAGAACCATATCAACTACCCACAGTGCTCTAGTAACTCCCTAGAAACCACTCAAAACACATTAGCAACTGCCAAGCAACCACAAAGTGTTCTAGCAACTCGCAGTAAACCATGCAGAACCTTAACCACGTCCACACGAAGCCGGTGCATTCCCTATCCGATTTTTTTTCCTCATTCTAAAAAAAAATCCGAAAACACAGCGTCGTCTCAATAAATATCTGCGTACACACGAAATCACTGAAACCGACTGAAAATGGTGTAGTATATATGCCAGACCAGCATGGGGCGCTGTAATTCTGCCACAGAGATACACTATACACAGAGAAAAAAACTTTGAGCGTGCGCATAACCTTGCACGCTGTATACGCACCAAGAAGAAGAAGACGAAGATGCCGTGTGACGCAGCCGACACGTAATGTGATGACATCATCATTTCACAAATTATACGGATTGGCTATACACACGAAACAGCAAGGGTGTCGTTTTTAGATTTATCCACTTTGGGACCCGGTTTCACTCTTCCAAAATGCCGGATCCGTTTGGACCAAAAATCCCTTAGAAATCATTCAGATCAATTAAGAAGCACTCTAGTAGTAAGTAGTAACTTAAGTAGTAACTCTAGACCACTCACAACTTTCTAGTAACTTCCTAGAAATAGCTCAGAAGCTTGGTAACTGCCTAACAACCACCCAAAATGTTCTAGTCACTTCATAGAAAGAAACTATGCAGAATATCCCAGAGTGTCTAACAATTACTCAGAAATCACTCAGAACCTTAGCAACCAACCTCCAACCAAAATGCTCTAGTATCTAAAATCTCCCTAGAAACTACGAGAAACTTTATCAACCCCAGCAACCGCCCACAACATTCTCAAACAACTTCCTAAAAAACACCCAGAACACATAGTAACCACTTAGCAACCCTATAACAACTCCTCAGAAACCACTCAGAACCTTAGCAACCACCCAAATAACATCTCCCAAGAAAGAAACTATGCAGAATCTTAGAAACCACACAAAACAATCTAACAACTCCCGTTAAATCACTCAGAACAGTTTAGCAACCAGCTAGCAAACCCCGGAAAACAACCAACAACTTAGGAACTACAAAGTATCTTAGCAACCCCTAGCAATCGACACAAGTTGTAGAAACTCCATGGAAACCCCTCAAAACAACTTAGCAAGTCATGGCAACCAACACAGCACTCTAGCAATGCATAGGAAACATGTTAGCAAATGTGATTTGTATAGAATGAATCGTAGGGATATTTTTATCTGAAAATGTCAAAATCGAGTTTAATTTTTTAGATTTTTTTTACACATTTAAGCATTGTACAACAAAATTAAATGTATTTGTGCTATTCTGCAAAGTAATTGTTGTGTAGCCTCGCTTCTGTAAGAACAGTGAGGATATAAAGTCTTTGTTAAGTCTTTGAAAACTGGTACAGTCAAATCCCCAGATAGCTATCTGCTAGAGCAGCGCTTTATAGACAGACTGTGTTGAAAGAGGCGAATGGGACATTTGTCAACATTAAGCCCTCAGAAAGCAAGGTCAGACATATCTCCACAGCTCTACTAACAACCGTCTTTCGCTCTTAATTAAAAAGAAATGCACAATGGGAATGATGGACAGTAAAACCTTGCAGTGATATGCACATTCAAACATCTGAACAGCTGGTAGATATGTATTTCTGCCTAATGGCCCAGAATTTAGCCAGCAGGCACAAGTGAGGACGTTCACCCTTAACTAGTCCCTCTGGAATAAGATGATCACATAGAACCATCCTACAGTCTGTCAGCAAAACCATCGCTCAATGAGATAATCACCATGGCATTTACATTACCATTCAAGATGCGTGATGGCTGAACAAAGTCCTGCTCTATTCCAGTCACATGGCGTGATATAAATTACACAATTATCTTGAACAATAAAAAGCATCTAAGAAAGATGTCTCATTCATATGCATGGAGAGCAGTTAATCTTTTTTTTCACTTTCTTCATTTCACACACACTTAAAGAGTTAAAGTGCATGATATTATCATAAAATATACTATTAAAAAAAACTAAAAACGCATCAGTCAAAATGATTAAATGTAATACATGAAAAAAAATATTTAATTTTATTAAAGACTCATAACCTATTACAATATGGTTCCATTCCTTAACATTAGTTAATGCATTAGGTATCACAAACACTGAAAATACAATTCTTGGTTGTTTTTTTTATTCACGTTATTGTGATAGCCTACTTGAGACTGTCGCTCTGAAATGATCATATCCAGATGCGGTGGATTTTGGAAAAGTGTGTCTTGTATTGTCGCACACAAATAACTGTAGTAAGCCAAATTCCTGCTTTTTGTTTTCATTGCAATCACTGTTGAAAATCTCAACTCACAAAGATAGTGCTAAATGGCAAGAGAAACTTTGTTGCACAATCTGCGAGTTGTGAAATATTAATTTCCTTTCAATCCAATTTAAATTATATTCGGATCGAGGTGTTTACATGAAGGCTTTTTAGTCCGATTGAGCCGTTTAGTAATGCATTATTTGGATTTGGGTTCATGTAAACGTAGCCTGTTGCAATGAGCCTTTTGTGAAGCCCATTTATTGGCTGTGCCGATTAACACAGAGAAAGTCTTGCGACCCCCTATAGAACGAACAACAACCCACTAGTGGGTCCCGACCCACTGGTTGAGAAAAACTGCACTGGAAGAACTCGTTATTCAACCCGAACCTCTATCGCAAGGACGACTTGAGCAGGACGTTTCAGTGATACACTATCGGTGCTCAGTTTGAGGTACATAAGATGTTGCAACTGTAATTCCTCACCATCAGCAATAACAAGTGCATGTTCATCAACAAACCAATTATTTTAGTTGTACTATTATATTTACAGACTATTTTTCTAATATATTGCGGTGAACACGTGGAAACTGTATCAATAACAGTGGATGCAGTTAACTGTTTTGCAATATAGCTCTAGAGTGAATGATTTAATGTAACATAAACATTGGTAAAACTAATTATTTCCTCAAAGTATTAGAATAAGAAAACAAAAATACTTTTACAGATATGCTGTTCACAGATTTTCGCAAATTAAATCCAGAATGTAGACTTTTTCATTGGATACTAAGTCATAAGTTCTCTCAAAATATAGTACACACTCTCACAGGTGTCTATGTATTATAAATACTACCACTAATGTATTGCTTTTCCATCTGAGCTATGATATTGCAAAGGGCTACTCTCAATCAGCCTGCAGGGCTTGTGTCTGAAGATCCCTGCATCATCAACCTTCATAACAGCTGGATTGACCAACTCTCGGATATTCTCGGTGCGATCAACATCTGCAGCCGTCACAGTCTTGTTACCAGGGCAATACGTCTCAGACAAAGACAAATCAAACTAAAGCTACGTAATTTAACAACCCCCCTTCCAAAAAAACAGTAGAATCATAATAATTTGGGGGAATCAGAGGGTTTTAACTCACAGTGGATGTTGGCAGAGGAGTCTTGGGACTTGAGATACACCATCCAATATCCTGTGAGAACGAGACATAAACCTGGATGAGAGTAAAGCCTATGAAATTGTGTCTGATGGTAGTTGTGTATGCCACACCCATTCTCACTTTCACACACACAATAGATGAGGGGACCCTCCTAGTTACAGCTCTAAATTGGGCGCAAGGCTGCAGGTCTCAAGGGCTGACGATGGTGTAACCCCACCTGAGTACACGCTGACGTCAAGACTCTCTTGATCTTGGGATTAATATCAACCCCTCAGTGTGTTTGTGCATGAGTAGAGGGGAGGTGTGAATTGAGCTCTGCAGAAATGCGCCCATTCATTCCAAAATAATAATATGATACATCAAATTTACAATAATGTTGCTTCATATTGGAGAGAGTGCAATTCCGGGACATTAGCCAGACTCTGCAGGTGAGGGCTCGTCTGTAAGGCCAGTCTGCTTGCTGAAGGGGGCGGAAGGAAATGTGCAGTGATTAGCATGAAAGTCAGACAGAGTGGGTCCAGTTGACTTCAGTGTGTTATATCCATTTTCATTGTTTCCTTAAAGAATTGCAATAAATATATTCCAAAGATCCCAGGGTCCATCATCTGGAATGTTACGCATAAAATAATTCAGTTCCAAGAGCTGAGCGGAGGCGCTTCCAAGTTAAGCATTCCTATTCCTTAGAACACAAAAGTGTTTTATTGCTTGAGCACGGTCAGGACAATAAAGAGCATATTTAAATGACATGACCTTTATGCGTTCTCAATAAAATTTATATTGTTTAAAAATTGCCATTGGATGAAGAACAAAAGTAAAAAAAAAAAAACGAAATAACCGCCAACTTCTTGTCAGTCAGCCATAACAACTGCAGAGAGCTCCAGTATAACCAATGCAACTGATATCGAAAATCATCATACTTTTGATTTATTCAAATGTCTTATTTGGGAACAATAAGCATCTCTTAGCTTTTTAGTTCACCAAATGAATGATTTGATTAGTGATGCACCGATGTGAAAATTTGTGGCCGATGCCGATAACCGATATTAATATTGCTGTTATTGCCGATACCGATATTTACCGATGTCGATATCTCTGTATAGAAAACACATAGCGAGGATTAGGGCTGCACGAAATTGGTAAAAAATTACATGTTGTGATATTTTATTTTTCTGTGATATATATTGTGATTTGTGATAAAAACAATTTCACCAGATTACTTGAATATCTCTATTTGGAAAGAATGAATCATTCTAGAATGACTGGGGTGGTTTTGTCATGGAGTAACTATAATATTAAATATATATTTAATATATTATAATATTAAATTAAACTAATATTAATAGAATGTTAATAAATGTACACTTTAATAAATGGAACCTTATTGTAAAGTGTTTCCGATTTATGTCTCTTGAGTTCAGTGAAGGACAGATCAGTTGTTTTAACCATTCATTAAAGTCAATCAGTTCAAATGAGTCATTAGTTTGCGAATCGGATGTGTCATTAACGGAGCACGGTGACGGCACACGTTGTGTGATTATCCAGGCAGTTTAGGACATCGCACGAGATTTGTCTCAACCTATTTTTTATAGTTCTCGACATAAACATTTCATCACCAGGTAGATTTTTTTTGGTTTATTGAAAGTGTGGTTTATGTCATCTGATCTGATGTGTGGAAAGCTTTTCAGAGAATATAAGGCAACGCTATTTTAGCACAATTCACAACCAGTAGTTCAGAAAAAAAAACATTTTACCATCGTGTATTGTCAAAGATATTCAGTCAACTCAATTCATAAACATGCGCGAGTGAGGGAGAGAGAGACAGTTTGAAGACGACACGCGCGACCGGTGCTTTCACTCTCTCTCGTTCCCTCAGTTAAACAAGCGAAGCAGTCACTCATCTACATCACTTACCGGTCAAATATGGCTTTGGCGGGACAAAAATACGCATTAGGCTGACAGAAAACAGTGCGCCAGTTCCAGTCTTCAGGCGCTTGACGTTTTAAACGGACTTGCGCACGCTCGTGTAAAAACAAACATCCCAGCCCCCACACTCAAATCTACACGCACGTCAAATACACAGGAATGATCATCGGCCTGTTCACATCGGCCCTATTTTTGACATCGGAACGATACCGATGTATAAAAAATTTACCAAATCGGCCGATGTTATATCGGCGGCCGATATATCGTGCACCACTAGATTTGATGTAAAAACAACTTGCAATGTAGCACAAGTAGTATGGACTATTAGAAATGTGCAGTCAAAATCTCTCAAAAGTTGCCACACATTCTGTTGATCATCTCATTTTGTGTTTCAGAGAATGATAAAATATCATATTCATAATGAACAATATGAGGAAATGTTCAGTATAACAAAACACAAACATGGGTTTTCACAATTGCAGACAAGGCCTTTTTTTGTATTAAAAAAATGATTGAAAGTTTGACTTCAAGCTATTCATGGCTACTGGCACCTTACAGGCTTGTGGGGAAAGTTTGAGCTTCTGATTAATATCCAAGCCTTGAACCTGATCCTTTTAATCAATGCAAGCTCATTTGAAAAAAAAAAAAAAAAAAAAAAACAACATATACCAGTCTTTTCATTTTTCATTACAGCCGCTGGGGGAAATAATTTCCTTCAGAAAATGTTTACTGAGAAAAATATAGTAAAGTTATCATATATAGCCACAGTAAACAAACACATCATCATCTACCCCCGTTTTTATGGAGTCGTGGAACAGTCTATTGCAAAAATTGCAGAGCTAGTCTACAAAATATCATTAAAGCTATATTAAACAGATTACTCCTGGAAATAAGAAAAGGACATCTGACTTGATGCCATTTATAAACGTGAAAGTAAAAGAGTTTTATGTATAGTTTAATCAAACACACATTTGGCCTACACATAAACACACACACCGAATTCTCTCAGGGTCATTTCCTGTATCGATTTAAAACCGCACACACAAGGACATGACCTCTCCTGCGGCTCTCATAATGAACGAGGGAAAAAATGGGCAGGAAATTATTTTTCTGGTTTGAAAATGTTTGGAATTTTTCACCACCCTCGCAATATTAATATGAATTAGTGCGGCAACACTAAATTAACATGAGTATGCAATTTTCTCTACCCAAAAACATCCATCATTCCTGTGGCAGACCATGTAACCTTGACTTGTAAACAGGCAAAAAAAAAAGCTTTCCTCAACTAATAGTCCTGATTCTAGATTGAAGGGCATTTCTATGCAAGCAGCATAACCCGGGGTCATTCGATTTGGATTTCTTTAAAGAGCTGTCAGCCTGTGAGGAAATGCATTTCCTTTTTTTTAATAGTTCATATCTGCAGTTGTAAAATATATGTGTCCTTCTCCACCTTAACATTTAACCTTCATGAGACATGCAACAGGCCAGGGAATTTAAATGTAGTTCAACTTTACTCAAGTTTTGCATGCAATGCCATTTTTCTTATGATTCACTGAGCCAGCAGCCCTTGGTTAAAATGGCAGTTATTGACTGATAAATTAATAGTATGAACTAAAAATGACAAAAGGAAAAATAAACAAAATGTATTTATTTTCACTATATTTGTGCATTTTTAATTTATTTATACTTTACTTATAAAGTATAAATAAATTAAAAATGCACAAATATAGTGAAAATAAATACATTTAGTTAATATATTTTTATTATTCTAATAAAAATAGTCTATTTCTGTATTTTTACATGTATTTATTTATTTATGCATTTATTAATTTAATTTATTTATGTATTAATACATTTATTTATACATTTATGTATTTATTTATTTATTTACATTTATTTATTTATTTATTTCTACATTTATTTATTTATGAATTTCCACATTACTACATTTATTTATTTCTGTATTTCCACATTTCTGCATTTATTTATTTATTTACGTATTTTACTTTTATTTTTTTATTTTTGCTTTTGTCATTTTTAGTCCTTCATACATAATAGTATGAAGGACTAAAACTTCATACATAATAATAGACTAACCTGTATAATAGTCAAAGATACCAAAAAAGAAAACAAATTCTGTCATCATTTATTCTCCATCATATTATTCCAAGCCTATATGCCTATACAACATTTTGGAAAAAACAAACTGGATGGATGGATGTTGACTTAAGAAAAAGGCAAATATATATGTTTGTGCTCCACAGAATATGGAATGTAACAAAGGGATGGGAAGACAAATACAGGGTGAGTAATTTATGGCATATTTTTAGGTGAACTATCACTTTAATCATTTAAAGGTTTTGTTGTCCTTCACATTTTTCAAGGAATACTAACACTAGATATTTTATCAGTCCATATGCGAGTGATTACACAAAAACAGCATGTGAAAAGGATAACAAAAAACCCTGATATCCTCCTATATTCCATCCGGAGCGATTGCTCTGTTTATTATTGCAGGAAGTCAGGCAATCAATGATGGGAAATAAGAGCTGCTTCAGGGCTGCACTGTCCAATAACATAGTACATATAGGCCTAATAAGAAACTGTCTTTGCGATGTGTGTTTATTGAATGCACTTCCAGAGATCAGGAGTATTACATAGAATCTGATGAACAAGGCTTGTAGGCTCGAACCACATGATTGAAAATACTCATTATTCACCATACAAATTCAAAAACAGATACTTTCATGTCACTCCCAAAATATAAAAATGTTGTCATTATTTGCTAACCCTCCAAACCTAGGTAATATTTTCTGTGGAGCACAAAAAGAGAAAATCTGAATGATGCACATCAGTTCAAAGCGACTGTCAAGCTCCAAAATGGAAAAACAATCACCGAAAAGTATTGTACAGTTAGAAGTTGAAAGGACGTGCCCAATTGGAATAACATGACATTGAATAAGGACAGAATTTTCATTTTTGTGTGTACTACTGTAAATTAAACAAACATTTCTGGAAATTTACAGTAAGCACCTTCTACAGATTAAAATCCTGATCCAGCAGAGAATACCTGTCATATGTTCTCTCCCATCCCTCCACCTCGGTCACAGGATATCCTAACACAGGAAAAGGCTAAGTTGCCTTGACAACAGTAGCATGAATCATCCAGGGTTACTGTAGTATCCTGCTGAGGGCTTCCTGTACCGGACCATCAGGCTTCAGTCGATGACCTTTTATCTGCGGAACAGCATGATGGCCTGTGCAGTCTTTTCTTGTTCCTCCTGTTGGCACAGGGTGGACATCTGAATGTATTCAATATTTATATGACTTTTGCACAGTATTTGTGATTTTACAGGGTCTACTACTACAAAAACTGGGAAATTACTAATTATTGTAAAAAAGAAATGTCAGAGGACAGACTGGAAGAGGGAGTCAGGTCATGTGATGAGTAAAAAGGAAATGAGAGGGAGGAGGACATATGATGCTGTGACAGCAGAAAAATAAAAGCTTTTGCGGGAAAGGAAGGCAGGGGTCTGCGAGTCTGATGTGATCAGTTCATGAACAACCATCAACCCTCTGACGTAAATTAGTTATATTAGAACACCGGAACAGAAGAATGTGTCTCTCAACAGAACAACTCCCATTTCTGATCTCACAAATGTACAATGTGCGTCATATCTCACTACAGGGAATACAGATCATTCCAGAAAAAAAAAAAAAAAACTTTAGAGTTCTGATATGTTGTTTAGTCTCTCATAATTACAACCAATTGTTGATCTCATGCGTGCGTGATCATTAGTGAATATCATCTCAAACCTCCTCCGTGTGTTCAACATCTGATTCGGATGAACTATCCATTTGAGCTGATATTCTCAGAACACCACACAGTGGTAGGTTTGAGATGATATTCACCAATGATCGCACGCGTGAACTCGACAATTGACAACTACTGTGGACTTCGACCGAAAACAGTAAGCAAATAGAGGTATGTGAGCTGGCTAAATTAACATCATTTTTATTCATATCTTTCACATCTACTGCAGTCAGATTGACCGTGGTCACTCTTAATAACACCACTCACATGGCTGTGCACTCGTAATGACAAATCAAGAATGTTAAGAGGCTACAGCACCTGTTTTTCTGTCATCCTTTGGCTGCGCTACAGTACATGATCACGCTATCATTCAAGTGCTATTAATCCATTCAAGTGTGATGAGCTGCATTGAGTTCTCTTTCGCAGGATTCTCAAGTTTTTTTAGCAAAAGCTTGGAGTGAGATCACATGCAGTTAGGGGAGGAGCCCAAATTAAGCCCCACCCCCACCCATCCCGCCCCCCCTAATTTTAGCCATTATTCATAATTAACCAGCACAAATTAAAAATATAACAATTTGTAAATCTCATAAATGACAAAGCAATTCATCACATCAAATATAGCCTACTCTTTAATGTTATATTAATAAAAATATACAAAAAATACAAAAATATAACAAATTGCTCCAAACAGTTTGGAAAAGCAAATCTTTTTGCATTTTGAATGTGTCTAGTCGAAATGGTATAATGATTTATTGTGTGGTGGGACATTGTGAACAAATGGGCATATTATAATATTAAGGTGTGCGCTTTGGAAAAAGGAGGTTTTTAGGCGCGATATGTGAATAAAAACCAAACGCAATCTGTCATAGAGATACATGCTGGCGGCAGGAAACTTTACTTTGTGCCTAAGGCTCATATTCAATGTTATATATAAAGCTTGCAGGACAACTTGGTTGACTGTTGCCTTTTCAGCGTGAGAAATACCCGGTGTGAGCGTGTGAGCGTGTGAACTGGTAGAATTGCGTGTCTCACGGCCAATGCGTGAGACTTGAGAACTCTGCTTTCGTGCTTGAATGGACAAAAACACAAAAGTGGCAAAATTGAGTATCCTTGTAAGAACGGCCTTAAATTATTTAAAACGAGTTAAATGAACGTAAAGAGTGGAGAGAAAAGAGGATGTGTCGCTTAAAGTGACAGCAGCCTAATAAACCTGTTGCTGTCTGTGTCATTAGCATTAATCCAACAACAAAAGACAAAATCAAGGCAACAACATCCATTAGTCAAAAGGATCTTTAGTATGTGCTTTGTGGCCTTTGTGTGTTTTGTTTTTTCAATAACCATGCATAAATACAAACACGTACATACATGTTTCTCACAGTGTAATGACACCTTTGCCATTAATATGTTTATAAACAACTAAAAAAAGCACAAATGTCAGGGCATGTCAAAACATCTCAAGGACCCCAAAAACACCTTAGAACCCTAGTACCAGTACTGGTATCAATAGCCGCTTTCCGACCAAGTAGTTACAGGAACTTAGTTATAGGAACTGTCCACTTCTAAACAGTTCTAAGAACTACTCTCCCCAAACTCGGTTTTGGTGCTTGCGTTCGCACTGGCCAAGTGGCCATAGGAACTGGTAGGAGGGGTAACGCAGAGCACGGCGGTGGTCTTTATAGCGTAGCGCGGCCACATACAACAACAACAAACCAGCATGGCTATTGCAATGTTCCTGTTCTGCCTTGCCGGGACCTTAATAACGGAGAACGAACGGCGGCGTTTAAAGATTATGCTTGAGTTCTGTACAGAGAAACACAGAAGACGAAGGCTCCAGCGTAATATGATATTAAGTAATATGATGGAAGAAGATAAAAGAGCAGAGCGCAGGAGGCAAACAAAATGACGGGTAAGTTTAGCTAGCATTAGCCATTAGCTGGTTGAATGCGTTATGTTTGTCTTAATCCTCGTTGTAATGTTTTGCAAAACACACAGCGTATGGCAGACAGCGACCTACAAGTTCCGTGTTGACAGTGGGCATGACTTATAAGTTGAACCAATCAACGTAGACCTAGGGAAAGGGAACTAAAAAAGTCCTTGCCCTAGACTAGGTACTGAAAGAGTTATAGGAACTACGGTCTGAGGAACTAAAAAAAATCCCCAATTTAGTCCGGTCAGAACACGAGAAAAAAAGGGTTATAGGAACGTTAGGTTCTAGGAACTGCAAAAGTCCCTCCGGTCGAAAGCGGCTAATGATACTGGCCTCCTTCATTCATAGTGCTTTGTAAAAAATGCCACTAAACAAATATTTAAAATATATCATCTTTATGTTGTTACTACTTTATCTTGGAGATTTAGCCTAATGTGAAAGTTTTACAATCTAAAAATATTACAGAAAAAACTGAAAGTCTGCACCAAGGTCTGAACCAAAGTTCACGTTTTGATACATTTTATACTTTCAGAAAGTTTTGGTTTGGTTTCACACTGCTATTATGAAAGCGCACTTAAGAACTTTACGCGACATCTTGCGTCCTGTCATCATCATCTATCAGCTGCATCTTGACATTGATTGGTTTAGTAAATTTGACGTGCGTCTGACGTCTGCTTGTTGCCGAACCATACAAATATGCTTTCACACTAAAAACGAACCAAACCTTTTTTTCAGTTTGATCCGAACCGAGACTCCCTCTTTCGTCGGACCAAATTTCATCTGTTTGGTACGGACCGTGGTCCGCGGGAGGTTTCACACCTGTAATTTTGATTCGGACCAAACTCGAAAGGTCCGAAAGTCCGGACCAAACAAGGTAGGTGTGAAAGGGCCCTGAGACTAAGTTGTTCCCAACATCAGCTGTTTCTATTAACCCTTAACCGTCACTTGCCCGTATACGGGCAACCTAAATTTACTTCACTATATTACTATTAAATCCTAATCTAGTCATGACAAACTACACTCACCGGCCACTTTATTAGGTACACTGTCCAACTGCTCGTTAACACTTAATTTCTAAGCAGCCAATCACATGGCGGCAACTCAGTGCATTTAGGCATGTAGACATGGTCAAGACAATCTCCTGCAGTTCAAACCGAGCATCAGTATGGGGAAGAAAGGTGATTTGAGTGACTTTGAACGTGGCATGATTGTTGGTGCCAGAAGGGCTGGTCTGAGTATTTCAGAAACTGCTAATCTACTGGGATTTTCACGCACAACCATCTCTAGGGTTTACAGAGAATGGTCCGAAAAAAGAAAAAACATCCAGTGAGCGGCAGTTCTGTGGGCGGAAATGCCTTGTTGATGCCAGAGGTCAGAGGAGAATGGCCAGACTGGTTCGAGCTGATAGAAGGGCAACAGTGACTCAAATAACCACCCGTTACAACCAAGGTGGGCAGAAGAGCATCTCTGAACGCACAGTACGTCGAACTTTGAGGCAGATGGGCTACAGCAGCAGAAGACCACACCGGGTGCCACTCCTTTCAGCTAAGAACAGGAAACTGAGGCTACAATTTGCACAAGCTCATCAAAATTGGACAATAGAAGATTGGAAAAACGTTGCCTGGTCTGATGAGTCTCGATTTCTGCTGCGACATTCGGATGGTAGGGTCAGAATTTGGCGTCTACAACATGAAAGCATGGATCCATCATGCCTTGTATCAACGGTTCAGGCTGGTGGTGGTGGTGTCATGGTGTGGGGAAATATTTCTTGGCACTCTTTGGGCCCCTTGGTACCAATTGAGCATCGTTGCAACGCCACAGCCTACCTGAGTATTGTTGCTGACCATGTCCATCCCTTTATGACCACAATGTACCCAACTTCTGATGGCTACTTTCAGCAGGATAATGCGCCATGTCATAAAGCTGGAATCATCTCAGACTGGTTTCTTGAACATGACAATGAGTTCGCTGTACTCAAATGGCCTCCACAGTCACCAGATCTCAATCCAATAGAGCATCTTTGGGATGTGGTGGAACGGGAGATTCGCATCATGGATGTGCAGCCGACAAATCTGCGGCAACTGTGTGATGCCATCATGTCAATATGGACCAAACTCCCTGAGGAATGCTTCCAGCACCTTGTTGAATCTATGCCACGAAGAATTGAGGCAGTTCTGAAGGCAAAAGGGGTCCAACCCGTTACTAGCATGGGGTACCTAATAAAGTGGCCGGTGAGTGTATATATCGTTGGAAAGGTCTAAGCCTCCTAAATAGATATTTTATCGCTGTTTGTTTCTTACAAATTATGAATGAACAGTAATATATGAATTAATGACAAGAGAGCGCCTCAAAAAAATCGACATCATTACAGGAGTTTCTGATCTTTGTCACAAAAAGTCAACGCACACACTTTTAATAATTGAAACTTTGTTTTTTAGTGCTAAAAGTTCATAATAAAACATAATTAGTATTTTTTAATAAAAAATGCTAAAGTATTTTAAAAAGTAAGGTAAGAAGTCTAATATATTATTTATATAAATATATTTTTTTTATTATTATTATACATCACATAGTTTAGTAGTTATCATAAATTAGGTGTCATTTGAAAGCTTACGAACTCAGAATTCATCCTATGAAAACCGTTTTGAAATTTGGACATTGTGTTACCATAGAAACAATATTTTTTTATTAAGCACCTCCCCTTTTGGGCATCATCTTTCATAATTTATTATCAAAACCTTTTCTAATCTTGACATATTGTCAGAAAGGTCTGAGTCTCAAGGTTCCATATTTAGTGACAGAAGTGAAATTTGGATAGAAATTTATTAACTTATGGCAGAATCCATACAATTAAATTCAATGGAATTCAATGGCACCCAGTGGCTATTTTTGGTATAATGCCTAAACAAAATCTCATGGGAACTTCAACTTTTGTGATATCAACTTTAAATTTGGAACACAACTTGGTTAGATGTATAGCTTTCATTTTATAGTAATTTTATAGTAAAAACTATTTTGTAAAATATATATTTTATATTAAAAATATATATATATTAATAAAGTATAATTGATTTACAGTAAATTATAACTTCCATAACTTTTTCATACTTTAATTTTTTGAAGTGCTTTCACTTCAGTAATAATCTGCTGATTGTTTTCTTTCAAACAAGGTCTATATTCCAAACTTAGGTCTATATTCCAAAGCATTCTTGAATTACAACCATTTAAGTTTGTATAGTGCATTTTACTGTCAATTATCAAAAGGGGGGGTGACAGGTAAGGGGTTAATTTGTAACTACATTTTAAAAAGATTTAGTTGGACAGATAATCAGGAAAAATAACGAACAAGTAGCAAAACCGAATATAATAAATCATAAAATAATATATAACCAAATAACGCTGTTTAAAACAAGTCTCAAACGAACAAGGGAAAAGTTCAGTGGAACTGTACTCATAACTGAGTGGAGGATTTGTGAAATGAGCCATGGGAGATGGAAAATCAGTCCCTGGATACCAAAAGAAACTGTTATTGTTTTTAAATCAGTGAGGTGTTTAAAGCAGGAGGGGTAAGACTCTTTCTTCCTCTTCCTCTCTTGAGAAAGTGGTGGTATATTGCACAGGTGGCAGTAGTTAACAGCAGGGGTGAACTGATCTGTTTTTACACACTCTCTGTTTGTCTTTCTGCCTTTCACTCCATCTACGTTACTAGTGATGCAACAAGCTTAAACATGTCCACTCTAATCATTTGAGCTTATTACTTAAATGCATGGTATGGATTGCAAACGCTTAAAAACAACTGACATAGTTGTTGTCAGTTCCTTGTTATACAGCACGCCATCATCAAGTAACAACAGAAAAGAAATAAAAACTACTATTTCGGACAGCTGTGTAGGCGATTGGCTTTCAAGCAGGTGTTGTGGTGATGATTTGCACAGACAGGAGAACACTGGTAAGTCTGTCCTTAGAAAAAAAAACAGTGGCACTAAACACAACGGCAGGAGTGGTAAAACTATTAGGTCAGTGTGTTTGAGAGGGGTAAAGCAGGACTAACGTTATTCTAACAGCTCTCGGGTCATTAACACTCTGTGGGGAAACCAGCAGGAGAGCGTTTCACAAGACCAACCTCAGCACAGACACCTGAACTCGTATCCAGTAAGATACAGAGATGACAATCTGACCAGTGGCCCATGGATCTCTGTGTGAGAACAGGTCAGGTTTTGGTGAAAGCAAATGGAGATTCCATTTAAATGTCTCATCTGGAAAAGACAGATGTGCACAGATGTACATACATCATTTTGAGGTTTGAGCCCTATAGCTGTTTGTGGGTTTAGCTAAAGACAGCAAAAAGAGAAAAATAAAATTAATAGAAGTGCTAAAATGCCGTAAATATCCAATGACAGCTAATCACAGTTTTAAAGGTATAATTCATCCAAATTCACCCCAATGTTATTCCAAACCTGTATGTATTTATGTTTTTCATAATAGAAAAATTAAATGTTTATATATATATATATATATATATATATATATATATATATATATATATTAAACATTTAATATATATATATTCATGCCTGCTCCAATTAAGCTGCAGGACACCTTTATTTGGCTGAAATTAAAATACGTATTTACTAGAAAATATGTAAAACAAAAAAAAAAATCACCTGCTAAAGATCTGAAATATTATTGGGAGCCATTTTTAGTCAAATAAATGAAATAAAAAATTAAAGTATATCAAATATATAATAATTATAATATATTTTTTAATCATTTTTCTCTCAAACTATCAATTCAAATGAAGTTAAATAAGAAAAATGAAATGAAATAAAGTTTTGAAATCGTATTAGGAGCTCGATTTGACATGGGTTGTATTGACTACCTTTATGGTGTTTGTTCTTGTTGGAGCCTGACAGCCTTGGTCACTATAAACTATCACTTAAAAATAAAAAACTGCATTTTCAATTGAAAAATAATACAGGTTTCTAACGACATGAGGGTCAGTAAATGATGACAGAATTGAGCTATTCCTTTAATGATTAAATGTTACAGACCATTACCCTTTCATGAAGAAGTCATTGATATTACAAGTTGTAATGCTGCTCATTCAGCCTGCATTCCCACCAGACACATGTTAAATAAACACTACAGGTTAAAGTCTATTCCAGAACATTGCTCCTGCTGCATCTGGAGTGCTCAGTCGGATACGTTTCAGTCATTTAAGGGAGCCCGAAATGAGCTCCAGCACAATGGTGCCTGTCTCCTGAACCGCAAGAGCTCAGACAGAAAGTTTCCCTGACATTGACCATTCTCCTCACATCCTGCACATATGTGTGTTTTCATCCGTCACGCCTGGGCCCTGCCACCAACATCTGCAGTCCTGCGGGAGCTGCAAACACAATATAAACCTTTTGGAACACAGATCCCTGGAGACGGACTACACTTTTGTCCATCAGACCCAGTTTCCTGAGGAGAAATCTTGAGCCCGGCCACTGAAACCCAATCTGAGTACGGACGAAGAACAGAGAGCCTCCACCTTCCTTCCCATGAGACGCTTTTTCACTACTCTTAACCTTTTGAGAACGAGGAAGGAAAACAGCCTATGGTGCATCAGAATAGGATAATTCTTTATTTGGGGGGTAATTTTGACTTTAAAATCTAGAACAGTTTAACTTTTCTTAAACAATGCTTTATTTGTGTAATTTATAAGAAAACTTCATCTAAAAAAAATTAGGAAAACATCTCCTAATTAGAAAATCCCCTTATAGATCTATACAAGGACAAAATTAAGCTTATTTAAGCTCACATATAGTAGTATAACTACTAAAATGGCTTGACATTAACTTTTTTGCTCACCAGTCTGTCGCTAGTGGTTTTCCAAAAGTAACTAGCCACTCTCAACTAGCATTTTCACTGGACTTCTGACATTGATACGATAGGAAAAAACTTCCATAGCCTATCGATAATTTTTATATATTATCTCATAATATGGCAGCAGTTATATTAGGCTAATATGCTAATATAACTGGCTAGGCTAATAGCCAGCCACGTATAGTAGGCTAATACTGGCTAGGCTAAAACTGGCTGGCTAGGCTAAATAGGCTAATATAATAGGCTATATCCATTATACTGTTGTACATGTGTTTTCTTTCTCAACTGTTTACATTCACTTTAAAATAACTGACTGTGTTTACTTGAATACTCACCAAGACTGACATTTTGCCATTATTTTGTGTGTATTTGACTGTTTAAGTGCAATAAGCAGTGAAAAAAAGAGTCAATTTAGTACTGAGAGGTGGCTTTATGCGTGAGCACAAAATCAGAAATGAGTAAAATGATGCGCATTGCCACGCCAAAATTCAAGCCCTGTAACACAAACACATCTCTCCTCACTCATTTCATTTGCTCTGGATGAATTTTGTTGGTGTGTCAACTCGCTGTCTGAGAGATAAAAGAGCTAGAAAGTGCAACTGAATCGTGTTTTTATTCTGTGGAAAATTAGTATTGGAAGCATTTCAGATATTTTAGTATCAATAAAAAATCTGCATTTTTTAACAACACTAGCGTTCATTATTTTCAAAAAAAAAGCTACAATTGAAAAATGCATATTAACCCGTCAAAGGGTCTAGTAGGAGTAACTACGTATCTACGCCACTGCCGAAATCCACCAGCATTTGGTGAGTGTTAATAGAGGGAATGCGCGTGACGTCACCGTCCGGTCACGTGCCTGCAGTTACTCATAGTGAGTGGCAAAAAGATTGAGCGGCTGTATATGTTTTCATTTGTAAAGGAAGTTTGTAAAAAACAAACACAACACATATAAAGTGGGAAAGAGCTTTGCGATTGACTGTACAACTAGATTTGACAAAAATCTGAGGTATATTTTTACAGACTGCTATAGAAAGAGGAGCAAATGGATCACTGCAATTCACAGAAACAACTGGAAATAACTGGATTTGCAGTTATCATTTGTGTCAATATGCTGAATTTAGGTGTAAAACCATAGCCATATATTTTGTATTGTTATATATTAACAACTCATCAATTAAATACTTATCATTGCATATTCTGCATTATTGGATGTTTCTTAATGAACACTGACCAAAAAAAACTATAATGTTTTATGGCTGGACGATATGATGATATATAGGCTATATATAACACTGATATAAGTGATCACCCGGATTTAGACCTATATTGTATTTATATAAAGTGTTCACAGGCAAATTTGCTTTATGTTTACAGTCTATTGCTTTTGTTTCCCGGCGTCGAAATCAGGCAAACATAAATGTCAGGCAACACGATTCCTGGCTGCATGTCAATATCCATGGATCACTGGATCTTTAGTAAGTTGTAAGGAACACTATATTGAGTCCAACATTTAGTTTAAATTAATAAAATTGTTCGTTTTAGTCGCATTTTCGCAGTTTCCCCTATTAAATCCAGTCACGCAGAAGATGTTTTGCCACTCAGTCAGGCTGAGGGGGGTTGTTCCGGCGGGAAAGTGACGTCAATGCATTCCCTCTATATCAAGACCTGACTACTAAAGTAACACTAAATCAGTCATACTAAGTAAAAACCACTGCAGTGTAAAGAAATATACAAATATCTAGTGGAGAAGACCATTCTAAAGTTAGAAATGATGTAATAGCTACAGGCAAGATAATGTACAGTGGGTATGGAAAGTATTCAGACCCCCTTAAATTGTTCACTCTTTGTTATATTGCAGACATTTGCTAAAATCATTTAAGTTCATTTTTTCCCCTCGTTATTGTACACAGAGCATCCCATATTGACAGAAAAAACACAGAACTGTTCACATTTTTGCACATTTATTTAATGTGTTCTGTCAGGTTGGATGGTAAACGTTGGTGGACAGCCATTTTCAGGTCTCTCCAGAGATGCTCAGTTGGGTTTAAGTCAGGGCTCTGGCTGGGCCATTCAAGAACAGCCACAGAGTTGTTGTGAAGCCACTCCTTCGTTATTTTAGCGGTGTGCTTAGGGTCATTGTCTCATTGCCCAGTCTGAGGTCCAGAGCACTCTGGAAAAGGTTTTCGTCCAGGATAACCCTGTACTTGGCCGCATTCATCTTTCCCTCGATTGCAACCAGTCGTCCTGTCCCTGCAGCTGAAAAACACCCCCACAGTATGATGCTGCCACCACCATACTTCACTGTTGAGACTGTATTGGACAGGTGATGAGCAATGCCTGGTTTTCTCCACACATACCGCTTAGAATTAAGGCCAAAAAGTTCTATCTTGGTCTCATCAGACCAGAGGATCTTATTTATCACCATCTTGGAGTCCTTCAGGTGTTTTTTAGCAAAGGAGAGACTTTGTTGGGCCACTCTGCCACTGCAGTGATGGTTGACTTACTACAACTTCCTCCCATCTCCCGACTGCATCTCTGGAGCTCAGCCACAGTGATCTTTGGGTTCTTCTTTACCTCTCTCACCAAGGCTCTTCTCCCCCAATAGCTCAGTTTGGCCAGATGGCCAGCTCTAGGAAGGGTTCTGGTCGTCCCAAACATCTTCCATTTAAGGATTATGGAGGCCACTGTGCTCTTAGGAACCTTAAGTGCAGCAGAATTTTTTTTGTAACCTTGGCCAGATCTGTGCCTTGCCACAATCTGTCTCTGAGCTCTTCAGGCAGTTCCTTTGACCTCATGATTCTCATTTGCTCTGACATGCACTGTGAGCTGTAAGGTCTTACTGTATATAGACAGGTGTGTGGCTCCCTAATCAAGTCCAATCAGTATAATCAAACACAGCTGGACTCAAATGAAGGTGTAGAACCATCTCAAGGATGATCAGAAGAAATAGATAGCACCTGAGTTACTATATATGTGTCACAGCAAAGGGTCTGAATACTTAGGACCATGTGATATTTCAGTTTTTCTTTAATAAATGTGAAAAAATGTCAACAATTCTGTGTTTTTCTGTCAATATGGGATGCTGTGTGTACAATAATGAGGGAAAAAATGAACTTAAATGATTTCAGCAAATGGCTGCAAAAATAAAGAGTGAAAAATTTTAGAGGGTCTGAATACTTTCCGTACCCACTGTACATCACAAATCTTAAAACAGAGCAGTCAACCAGCTGCGGAACAGAAACTTCACAGATCAAAGCAATCTGGGAAAAAAAGATCAAGGAGCCGCACTGATATGATTGGTCAAAATATGCACCGATACATAGCCTTAAACCTCTTTATGGTAACCAAGTTACTGAAGTCATCAAAACTCAAAAGTCACAAATATTTGTATGTAGACAGACTACTGCCAGCCAGCTCATGTTCGCACCCAGACAGTGCGTCTTCAGAGTTAGTGGGATGGGAATAGCTCTGTCACACTAGTGAGAATATACAACCTAGTTTAAGTTACTGGTGCCAATACCAGTCTGCCTAGTAATAAGAGCAAGCAATACAACATCTGACTCAGATAAGCCCTGATTATGATAGACATAGATGCCATTGTTATAGTCAGAGACATGAAATACCCATTTAAAATGATAAATTACCATATTGCATCCGTACAGTTATACTCTTATATTGTTATATGGTTTCAGAAAAAATATATATATATATATATGTATATATATACATGTATATATATATATATATATATATATATATATATATATATATATATATATATATATATTATATATATATATATATATGTGCTAAAAAGGACCCAAGAATAAAAGAGAACATAGAAAAGTACTAATTTTGGTTGGACTTTCATTTTACAGTGTGCACTTTCAATGTACTTACAGTGTACTTAGGTTACCACAAAAGTACTGAGTAAGGTAACTACACAGGTTAAGTTAAGGTTTAGGGTTAATACCGGTCATTATTTGGGATGAGACTGTGCTGGTGATTACTGCAACAAGTGCATAGTATGTTCATGCAAAACAGGACTGTAAAATAAAGTGATTTTTGGTGAACTATATAATAATAAATATCATTCTTAATGGATGAATGAGTTTTTTTTAAATGTAACAAGAAAATTAAAATAAACTTAGAAAATAATGTAAGTAATATATATATATTTAACACTTTTATATAATAAAAAAAAGTCCATAAAATGTTCTTTCAGCTGCATTTGAAGAATCATTTGCTCAGCTGTAGATTTTTTTGCCAAGTAACACTCGCTAAACATCGTTGTAATTGTAATTCTGTATGAATAAAACATTAGAGATGTTTTAACAATGAAAAGCTCATTGCTTGTCTTGGTTTTCTGGCATTTGTTTTGTTGCTTTGTCATAACCACAGGATCTTATATTACACATTATTGTTGCTGGAGGTAATATATGCTGGTATCTGTGGCATATTTGACCCCTCTCTATGGGTACATGCCCCTTCTGAAGATGGCTCTTGGCAAGCTGACACACTGGATGTGTCGGCTTAAAAACCATATTAATTACCAGCCAGACTCCTGAGTTCTGTTATTCAATACCTTCATCTCTCATCACGAAACAGTCGGCCATTCACACACACACACACACACCCTGCGGCTAAAAGCCAAACATTTCCATTACTCTATGACCTTTCCTAAAATACCATAATGGAAACCACAGGCTGTTTACATTTGCATACTACACCAAAATAAGTTCAGCCAAGAGCCTTTATCCTAAACACCAAACCTATACCTAGCCACCATGGAAAACTCTACAGTAATTGACAAAACCAAATACAAACTGTGAAGGAGACCCAAATTCCGTCCAATATGGGACCGACGCTGTCAAGCAAACAAGTTTCCACCGTGATACCGAGCTACTTCAACCAGGTCTTGGTGATCATGAGGGCAGGCAGTAAAACGGCGCCATATCCCAGGACAAATACGCAGTTTTATACTGGAACCACAAATCTGTTATTATTCTTCAAGGCCTTCCAAGAGAAATTGCAAAAAGGTTCATGTTTAAAGGTAATAATGAACCAGGCCAATACAGCCCTTTGAGGACGAAAAGAAAACACCACCATCATGAGTAAAAAGCCAAGAAATAAGTACAGTAACATCTACACTTGAATTAACAAAATATAATCATCAAAATGAATATGCTTACTAGCATAAATATAGTTGCATCAATTTGCATTCATATGCATCATTCTATGCCATTAGAATGTTGAATGACAAAATAACCTTATAAAGTTTATATACTACAGTACACGACTGAGTACATAGTGCACAAGTACATTGTTTAAGTGCAAGTTATTGTATAGGCCTATATATATAGATTTTTTTTATTTATTTAGTTTTTTGTTGTGCAAAATAACACACAAAAAATTGTCTTTAAACACATTCTTTTGTGTTTAAAATCAGAGGTGTAGAATCAATCTGAAAAGTGTTGGGAAGGGACATTTAAACCCATTGTAAAACCTTAAACCTTGCTAATGAATATTATTACGCAGCAAAATTAAGATTAACACCTACTCGTAAAATACAGTACACATTCATGTCTCATTCATGCAAAACACGAGCGGAACGAATTTTTGTGTAAATCGTGTATATAGTAGTTCTGCCGTAAATTTTCGGATTCATTAACATGTTCGGATTTTCCAAATGTTAGTTGGTACGCAAGAAATCTACACCTGCTACCAGCCACGCGTAAATGGTGTGCTTAACATCCAAACGTTTTACTCATTAATAAGGCTGCATTTTAATTCACCTTAATCCTGTACATATTTAAAAAGCATTTTGAAAAAAATATTATAATTACATACAGTTTTTCTTTTTACTTTTATTATGAGAGCCAGTAATAGCAGATATGGTGATCGATGGCGCTCCTTCTCCAGTTTGAATGCGATTTTTCCGAAGTGAACTAGGCTAATTTGTTTTTTTTTTTGCTGTCTTGAACGATTTTCTTCTCTCTTCTGGGACTGTTCATTAACAGATAAAACTCCATTAACTGCATCTGTAATGCTGCGAAGCTTCCTTTTTTAGGACCTGATAGGCCACTAGTACGCTTGAAAATAAAATGTGGCGTTTTGAATGAACTTCTGATAATAAAGCTTCAATTTCTGCATCATCAGATAATCTTTATTTTTCATTCGCATTCATGTTATTATATGCCTACATATAGATGTCAGTCGGATATAATGGGTGGGATTTTTGGTAATTAAGAATGAACGTGCACGCGCATCCCATTTACGACTGGTTAGAATTTATTAACACAAACACACATTTCACGATCACATCTGACGTTTACGAAGTATTTGTGAATCAGGAGAAGAGTTTTCGGGAAGGTCTCTTTAAGCGCAAATCACTCTCATATTTACTCGTATATTTATGAATATTTCATGAATGAGACCCAAAGAGTGTAACATACTATAAAGCAAATCTCGACAGCCTTATTGTTCAACAGATTTTTTAATTCGTAGGGAAATTGAACTATCGCCCAGCTTTTTATATAAAGTTTGATATACAAATGTGTAACTTTATCGGCATACATACAGTATACAGGAGTCTTCCGGTTAGAAGTAAACAAAGCGCGACTTGACATGCTTGACACTCGTTCATTCAACAGTTGACAGTCATTCAAGTTATAGCGATTCCAAACTAGCTAACAATGTGGGAACACAGCCTCAACGAAATTAAAATGGTGAAATAACAGTACCTTTACCCTCTGCAGTAGTTGATTGGGAGTATTATAATAACATTAATAATAAATAAATAAATAATCAAGGCATACGACATCTCTCATAAAGATTTACCTCTTTAAATAGTAAAATAATTCTACGAAAAACAGCTAGCCTCTTCGCTAACTAACATACAAAATACCATTGGAATGCTACTTCCGCCCGCCTCACCGGAAGTTTCACCCACTTTATTTTTTACAGGAGGGCCCCCGGAAACTTGTGAATAGGCCAATAGAATTTCTCAACTGCTTGATTGCTTATATAGTCGCAAAATGTATACCATAATATTGTTGAACTATAATATGCTTAGGCTAGGCAACAATAAGGCATGAAGATAGGTGCGATAATCTTTTTTTCCTATTATGTATATCCGAGTGAAACGGCTTCACAAACAAGAAAAAAAGTAGGGCGGGACTTGATTAAATCGTTGGATTGTTGTTTGCTAGTGGTGATCTCATGTGAATGACAGGTCACTTTAGATTCATGGAGACTAATGTTCTTCCAAGGAGATTGTCCTTATAATAATTGTGTTGCAATTCGCTTTGAATAAAGCATCTGCTGGATGACTTCACCCCAATGACACATAGCATCAAGGCAGTAAGACATGTCTTCACTCGTAACGCAGGTCATTAATACAGCGGTGAGGAAGATGCCTGCATGTTTTGATGTTAGAGAAGTGGTGGTTGATCAGCAGGGGTTGGATCTGAATTCTCATGTTTGAAGTGCAAGTAGAGGCGAGCGGTTCAGATAGCTGGGTTGATTTTGGCCTGGTTAAACTCTGGCGGATAGAGCAAAAAAAGCTCTGGGTGTTTACCCGAACCGGGGTGTGTTTGGATTGGATATCCTCATTGCCCTTCACTGCGAGCCACCAGACAACTGGAGTTTCCCCTAGTCGCTTTCCTCGTCCTCTATCATCCAGCAAGAGCGATCTGCCAAGATTTTGTTTCTCTCCAATGAATCGTGGATGTCCAAACAAGTTGGTGTGTTATTCATGCTATCTAAAAGCCGCCACACGCACAAACACAAGTGTAGGACAAGCTGTGGGTCTTGCCCTGGCCCAGTTTCTCCAAGTGCCTCAATGTGTTAGACACGCGCGTGTGGCATTAGCAAGACGCTTGCTCTCCGTGTGGTCTGTAAGAATATATGAGCATGTATCGGTCATACGTGCCTGACTCAGTTTCACATGGATCTACTGACACACGGCGTTCCTTTAGGGAGCTAATGAACGATCGGCGCTTTCATTCAGCTTTTGTTCTGTGAGTATGGACAACTACTTGAATTACTGTAAAGGACTCTTTCATCGCATCTGCCGTTTATTTATTACTACAGCTGTTACAGAGTTCCTACATAGTGCTGTGGTCAAATTAGGACAGCAGACTAGTTCTTCCCGTGTGATACTAATTATAATAACAACAACTAATAATAGCTTTTTACATTTCCAATAGAAAATGTGAGTGGTGGTTGCTATACAGATTCTAGGATGTTTCTACGCCAAAAATAATAGCACACGATTACTCAAATCCACAAAATTTACGGTTGGTTGGTTGGTGGGCCAATATTCAAATTATATACTATTTTGGATAAATTAACAATAGAATAATACAACTAAAATCAATTATTTAAATGCTATATAGAAATACCACACCACTATTTAACAATCCAAAATAAATAAATAGAATTTTGTCTAAATAAATACAAAATAAAACAATACAATTAAAATTGATAATTTCAATGTGACAATTGAATTTAGCAATCACAACATAGTATACAATATAATATACGGTAACACTTTATTTGAAGGGGTGTGCATAAGACTGACATGACACTGTCATAAACATGACATAACACCTGTCATGAACATGAAAGAGTCTTTAGGAATGTTTATGACTTTTGTCATTAAGTGTCATTTGGTAAATTATGACACTTTCAATGCAAAGTTGACATTGTTTAAAATGTCTTTGCTATGACAACTTGACATTAACCAAGACAGGATTGTCTTTGTTATGACAACTTGATATTAACCAAGAAATCATAACCTGTCACAAATATGTCATAACAGGTCTAATTATCAAACTTAAAGAAGTTGTTTAGCTTTAAGTTAACATACATTACCCTGTCATGTGTGGTTGGTTTTGACTTTGGCCGTCATGACACCATTATAACTGTGTCATGAATATTTTACTTGTCAGTAAAATAAAGTGGAACACATTGTACTAGTTATAAAGATGGCATTAAGGGTTATTACACTGTCAAATGCTTTAACAAGAGTGTCATTAATATTTTCCCTTACCTCAAGTAAAGTGGAACATGTTGGACTAGTAATAAAGATGTCAGGTTGACAGGTTATGATTTCTTGGTTAATGTCAAGTTGTCATAATAAAGACATTATTTTTGTCTTCGTTAATGTCAAGTTGTTATAACAAAGACATTTTAAACAATGTCAACTTTGCATTAAAAGTGTCATAATTTACCGAATGGCACTTAATGACAAAAGTCATAAACATTCATAAACACTCCATGTTCATGACAGGTGTTATGTCATGTTTATGACGGTATCAAGTCAGTCTTATGCACACCCCTTCAAATAAAGTGTTACCTAATATACAATATGAAAAGTAGATTTTCACTTTGAGGTATGCTAAAAATGACATTATTAGTGATGCATATTATTACACACACATGCAACATCTAATTTCTCATTACCTCGTATTACCTTTGCATATATTGTACAGCCTGTGAATACTTACAACCATTAAAGGGTACATATCATGCTTTTAAATCATTCATTCAATGCTTGGGTCTGAATTCCTCATTAATTATAGCTCCACAGGCCCCTTTTCTACCCCATTTCTGATGTGCTTCTATGAGCAAGTGGTTTCAATGCGGCCCCTTTAAATAAAAAGGCGTACCGTCTTACCCTGCCTGCTCTCCAGGTCGCTGAATTTACGGTCAGACTCAACTCTCCACGTTTGGTCATTATTGTAGTTTGATAAGAGATACAATTACTATAGCTTCAAAGAACATTTTTTATTCACACGTTAACAAAATGTCAACAACGGAAGACTTGTCCACCAAGCCTTACATATTCGAGCCAGAGCGAGCGATTTGAAAAGATGACGATGACGAACCGTCTTCATATGGAGGCAGGTATGTAAGTTAACTATGTTGTGTTATTAGTGAAAGTCGACTATTTCTCTTGTTAAAACAAGCACACTGACAAGATAAATGACTGCGGTCTGATCTTACCACTAAAAATCTGTATTGATAATAAAATGATAACTTACGTTTAGAAAGCGTCAGAAAACACAGCAGTTAAATGAGGAATTTACCCGATCGGCAAACCCTTCTGTATACTGGCTGAGGTTGTTGAAGTGGGGATCCTTGAAGTGCTTCAGGTCACTACATCCAACAACCGAACATTTTGACTAGCCCTCTGACTTCTGCATCATTGAGCTTGGACTACAAAATCGGAGCGAGAAAGAATAATGGCGGATTGCTCGCAGTGTTGGACCGGTAGTCAATGTCCTTATTTGTCAGTTCCGCCGCAAATATGGTGACGGACTTGCTCAAAAAACGTCATAGACAACAGAAAAATCTGAACAGGTTGAAAAATATGACCAAAACAGAATATAACGATATAAACGAAGCACCTGAAGAGAATAATTTAATCTTTTCTGTACTTATAAACACTCCAAATCTACAACAAAATGCACTTAAGGGCTAAAAAGTGGATTTTGCATGATATGTCCCCTTTAATAAAGATCAAATTAAGATGTACTAGGAAGTGCTAAAGCTAAAGTGAAATCAACCCCAGCCCAGAGACACCCTGATCACTTCCATGACACGCATCAACACTATAAATATGCATACACGTATAGACACAAATTCCTCCATTACTCTAAAGGCCTTGTGTCGGAAGACGGTGTGGACAGTATCACACTGAATGCTGATTGGACATCTTCATGTCGGGAGTCCCTGTGTCTTCCAGTGTGTCTGTTTCCACTGGCACGTGGGAGGTCAGCATGTATATGTTCCGACCTCTTATTTTTAGTGGATGTAAACAGTATGCTTGGCGCTCTTGTCAGTTATCTCAGAGTTTGAGTGAGGCTCTGAAGATGGACGGGTCAATTAGTCAGGTCAAGGTCTCTCCTCACATTCTTAAAGTGACATCCATACTGCACAGGGTTAAAACTTCACCTCCAACAGTCAGGGCTGATATACTTTTAAAGTGACGTGCAGAATGTCATCTCAAGGAGTCTCTGAGAACGCAATTCTGTTTGTCTGCAATTGTTTTCAGAAGAATAAAGGGATGTGACGCAGGAAAAGCAACTGAATCGGATAGAATGTCTGTGTCTAAAACCAAAAGCAAAAATTGATCTCCTGAAAATTCAAAATCTATTCATTTTAATCTGATTGGCTTTAAAAAAATAAACCGTCAATTTTACGGTAAAAAAACGGCAGCTGTGGTTGCCAGAACTTCACCGTTAAAAATACGGTAGGAACGTTAATGGTTTTACAGACTTAACTTAAAATTTGCAGTCATAAACCATATTTTATTTTCTGATAAAAAGTGGATTTACCAACTTATTGACGTATTGATATCTGTTTTAGACAATTTTTATGCACTGACAACCAGCAATCATCACAGCAGTGATGAGAGTTACATGAGCAATCACAGCTCATCACAAGTGAATACTTGTATAAGACAACACTTATTTAAAGAAGCTGCACAATGTCATTCACACAAACATTAAGCACCATCATGGTAACACACATAACATTAAAAAAATGCAATAAACATTAATTTAACAACATTAAAACATAAAACCCTAATGTACATAACTGATTAAAAAACAACAAAAAAAACAATAAAACTATGAGGAACCATAGTTATTTAGTACATAAAATGTGAAGCGTCACACAGGGAATTGTGGGAATATCAATTTACGGTTTTTCACTGTAAATTATACAATGATTTGTTCTTTTTCACTTTCAAAAACTGTAAATTTAACGATATTTTACTGTAAAATTATTTCAGTTATTTACCGTGTATAGTAACGGAAACTTTCTGTTTACCAATTAACGATATTTTACTGTAAAATTATTTCAGTTATTTACCGTGTATAGTAATCGGAAACTTTCTGTTTACCAATTAACAGTTTTGCACTGTAGTATTTTTACAGTATTTTACTGTTAATCACGGATATTTTTTACAGTATATCTTTTGTGTTTTATAACATGCCACAAAAAAGATTCAGAAATGTTAATTGTTTTCAATTTATGAATCCATTTATAATTGGAAAAGAGCATAGTAGGCATTACATAATTACTCGTTAATATTCATTCATCTACATCCTGAATATTCTAAAGTACGCTTGAATTAGCTTTAGATAATTGTATGGTGCCTTGGAAGCCTGTCTTAAAACCAGTGTCCTTAAAAGGTACCTTCAAACAAAAAGCAGTATTATTATCATTAACTAATTTGAAAATTATAAACATTGTTGCTAACTGAAATAGGGCTGGGGAAAGGTGAAACTAAACCACATATTAATGTCTACACAATTATTTAAAATTAAATATGAATAGGCCACAAATTAATTTTAGGGTACGTTGCACAAAAACGATGCGTTTAAAACGGATACGTTTTTCCTGTGAGTTTTCAGTGTACAGACGACACCATCGTCAAAACGATCCCTATTCAACACGAATCTGCGAAAATTACTAAAAACCCTGTATTTCTCATGCCAGGCCATTAGATGGCGATGAAACACTATAGACTGAACACGTAATACACATGTGCATGATATCGTCTTAAGAGATTCGCATTTCGCAAACTTGCAAAAATGTTTACAAACTTGCATTTTGAAACCCGTTTTCAAAACTTTTCGTTTCTACGCACCATAAATGCCTTTGTTGTGTAAACGAATGGTCAAAATGCATACAAATTGTAATGGCATACCAGGACTACCTCTCTGCATTAATAAAATAGACATAATGCCACTAGACAGCAATAACACAATATTGTCCTGACTAATTTTTTTAAATACAAAAACTTTTTTTAAAACAGATTTGAAAACTGAAAAAAAAAACGTAAAAACTGAAAAATGAAATATTCAATACTATAATAACCTGCTGTTAAGTAACTTCTGACTGAGCCATAAGGCAGACACATTGTGTGTGAGTGTGTGTGTGTGTGTGTGAGTACATTAGCGTTAAGTGTGTGTAGGTGTTGTGGGGCTAGGGAATGCATGATGTGATAGTATGTCTCCTGAGAGTCGCGGTGGCCACTTATCTCTACTCAGCATGTCAAAATGTGTGTGTGTGTGCTTAAAAGCAAAGGCCTGCATCCCATCCTCACCTCTTATATAAAGTGGTTGTTGGCGACTTTCAATGACCAGACATGACATGCGATGGACAAACAACCCTTAAGCATATGTGTGTGAGAGAGAGTGAGAGGGGTTGATTAATGGAAAGACTGAGGCTCAGATGTCATACAGGAATCAGGTGTGAGTCTGATAAGTTGACCGCATCCCCTGAGAAGCCCTCTCATTATCCTCTTTAAGTGAGATGGAAGGAAGTGGAGGCAGTTGAAAAAGGTACTTCAAATAAACATGGAAATCTTTATGTCAGTTACAAAATTCTGTTCGGAAAGGAGTAGTTGTGCCATGACAACTCTGGCAGTGTTTGGAATGTTAATGGATATGACAATGTTGATTTTTGGTCTTGGCAAAATAGATCTGCTACTGCTGTTATTGCTGTTGTGCAGAAGTAAGACATGTTTCTGCTGTACAATAGCATACATGATTTACCGGTAGCAGATCTAAAACAGGGTGAGCTGGGGAACGTGGAGGGTTTCTGAAAACACGCTGCAACTGCTGTAGCAAATGCTGACCAAGTATTTGAAGGTTGAGCAGTGAGCTCAGTGGCTACTGATAAAGCAGGAACCAATCAGCTGTGCCCTATAGAGAATGACATGATTACAAGCAGATTGAGTTAAGAACCTATCAGCCTGCAGCATCTAGAATTTAATGACAGAACTTTGAATTTCAAAAGGTTAAATTAAAAGAGGTAAAAAAAATACCAATATACCTCAAACACAGTTCTTTTTATATTGGTTAATTATTAATTTAGCACAATGACATTAATACAAATTGCATATTTATATTCAAATGTATCCATGCAGAGAGAAATTCTTTCTCCAGACCACATGAGTTCCACCACCTGAATAAACATACTAAAACAACAGGTGAAAAGTTCCTGCTGGTTGCCAGTGGAATGATTACTCTCACCCTTAAAAAGTAAAATCACAAATCTAATAAATTTAGAAGACCAACTAGCCTGGGTTTCCCCATTCTGCCTTGCCGCAGCGCCGATTTTATTCAAGCTGCTAGGCAGTCTGGATACCATGAACCAAATTTTCCCCTGAAATAGGGAACCAATCACAGAACGAGGGGAGGGAGCACAGGCGCATTTGATAGATGTACAGGCGCATTTGATAGATATTCGTAGCACCCAATAATACGGCTCTGGGCATTCGTATAAACCACGCCTCAAATACGAGAAAATTGAACATGTGGTTTCCAGACCACGTTTCATTCTCATTGATACGTGGTCTTAGCCTGGGCATGCCAGACCTACATCAGAGATGTTAGGTCTGGAAACTCTTCATTGACAGGGCTCAATCCGAAGGGCGGGATAAACGGTTGTCTTTCAAATTCTTTCTGCACGCTATTGGATAGCGCTACAGCCAATCAGAGCAACACTGAACATTGAAAATAAGGGAGATTTCCTGGAATCCATCCCCAAAATAAGGGATTTTTTTTGCACGACCCACAAACTTTAAAAATAAAACACTAATCATTAAAATTCTAAAGAGTTTATAACTAGCCTACATATGTGTGAGAGAGAAAGAGACAGTATATGTGTGCGTGTGTATGAGAGAGCAAGAGACAGTGTGTCATTAAAAAAATAATATCATAGAGAATGTTTAAATACTAATATCAGCTTACGAGGGAAACGGGGGCGGAGTAGTGGTGCTTGCTAGAGATGATTCGGGAGAGGTCCGTGTGCCTATACCGATCAGAGCGCGCTGCACAGAGTAAAGCCTTTATCCTCGACGACACAGCACGACTGCGGCAAAAATGGCAAGTTGATCGTTTCGCCACAGCTTTTTTGTTACAGCGCACGTGGCGCCGGCCGCATTCGAGAGATGAACGACTTAAAACCGAGTATGTCCGAGCTTGCTCTTACCGTCTCAACTCTGTCGTCATTATGTTAAGCCCGCCCGCCGACTCTATACACGATGTGATTGGCCCTGCCAGAGTTTGGTTTTTCCGCTTCGAAAGTCAACGGAGAGTTGCTAGACCACACTTTGTGGCAAAATAATTTTTCCTGCCGCTAGGGTGCGTCTAGATTTCTAGGATAACGTGGTCTGGCATTAGCCAGGCTAAAGACCAACATCATATGATATGGGATTTCACTACTGATGGGATTTCAACAAACGTTTCTCATCAGTCCAAATGGCCTGAGCTATGTCATCCACATTCAAAGTTCTGTTAACATTAGTTAATGCACTCTAACTAACATCATTATACAATGAGCACATGTTTGTTTGTTTTTTGTTTCTCACTAACATTAACAAATGTTAATAAATGGGATCTTGGTTAATTCATTAACTAATGTTAACAAATGAGGCTTTATTGTAAAGTGTTACCAATGCTTTGAAGGAATAACCTCTGAGCAAAAAAAGTATACTCTAAGATAATCAGAACAATGGGGCAGGACTTTCAAAGTTTTTCTCCATTTCAGTCTCACTGCCCTTCACAACTTGGCTTTAACAATAGGAAAAAGGCAATACACTATTGAGCATGTCAAAATGGCCATTTCCTGCCATGTAGTCTACATCCTATAATCTCACTCAGCCATTGAAACATTAGATTAGACATTAGATGGCATGTTTCAAGGATCACGCTCCACTGAACCACACAAGTTCCATTTCGACGTGATATTCTCAGAGAGCTGTGACATATGACACCACGTGAAAGAAATAAAAAGTGATGATTGTGCCGACGTAATCGTTTTTTTTATTTCACTTAGCATAACCATGAAGGGCAGACAAACTGTTTAATATCGTTCATCTGTGAAGTATTTGGCACAGACGAGGACTGGAAACTATCTTCCATGCCCGTGACTGTATCCTTCATGCTTTCTGGAGTATGAAATGACACTAAAGCCTCTGTTGGAATAAAGCAAAAGCTGGATGGGTTTGATAACCTTTAACTATGGGCATCACGGATCAAAAACTTTGCTCACATTCCGTGTTTTTGACCTTGTGGATGTCCATTATGCAGTATATGGCCTTTAAATTTCTTTACAATAAGATTTAATTTGTCATCATAAAACACATTAACAAACTAATGATGAACAACACTTCTACAGTACAGAGTGTATTCATCCTAGTTAATCGCAACACTTAATCATAGATAAGAATAAACATATCTGTTAACATCAGCTAATGCATGTGAACTTTAACATAAACATGAACATTATTATGTAATGTTCAAGTAATATGTTAGCTCATACATCCATTTTTTTACCAAATTTCCTTTGGTCTGTATTGCCCAATTGGAAGAGTTGGGCTGTGTCCGTAATCACATACTCTGAGTAGGTACTTATTTTGAATAAGTAATTACTTAACAACTGCTAAAAAAGTATGTTCTATATAAAGTGGTACACTGTAAAAAATAACCGTAATTTTAACAGTAAAATACTGTAAAAATGCTACAGTGCAAAACTGTTAATTGGTAAACAGAAAGTTTCCGTATACACGGTAAATAACTGTGATAAAATTTTACAGTAAAATACCGTTAAATTTACGGTAAGTTTTTGAAAGTGAAAAAGAACAGATCATTGTATAATTTACAGTGAAACACCGTACATTGGCATTCCCACAATTCCCTGTGTGACACTTCACTTTTTATAACTATGGTTTCTCATAGTTTTATTGTTTTTTTTTCTAATCAGTTATGTACATTAGGGTTTTATGTTACATTTAATGTTGTTAAATTAATGTTTATTGCATTTTTTTATTTCATGTGTGTTACCATGATGGTTCTTAATGTTTGTGTGAATGACACTGTGCAGCTTCTAAGTATTTCTTTATATAAGTATTCACTTGTGATGAGCTGTGATTGCTCATGTAACTTTCATCACTGCTGTGATGATTGTTGGTTGTCAGTGTATTACAATGGTCTAAAACAGATATCAATACGTCAATAAGTTGGTAGAATCAAAGTTTAATCAGAAAATAAAATACAGTTTATTACTGTAAATATTAAGTTAAGTCTGTAAAACTATTAACGTTCCTACCGTATTTTTAACGTTAAAGTTCTGGCAACCACAGCTGCCGTTATTTTACCGTAAAATTTACGGTTTATTTTTTACAGTTTATGAATGTGTGATGAATATAATCTGGACGTACATTGGCCATGTTGTCATTATCATGTTACCTT
>JAQIUQ010001331.1:770000-778771 GCA_030378365.1 Hybognathus amarus
TAAAAGTATTAATTTCTTTCAAAAAAATAAAAAATAATACTGACCTTTAAACGAAGAACTTTTGAACAAAGAAAGAAAGAAAGAATAAGAAAATATAACTAGAAAAACACATTATGCTAGGTGGAAAAAAGAGCCATTAAAAACAGCATAAAAACTCATGGACAAAAAAATATGCATGTGGGTAAATTGAATAACTCACTATAAATATAACTGGATAATCTAATACAAAAACGTCATAGTCTGCATCAAAGCCACAGGACTTTGTCCAGCTCTTTTACGTGTTGCCTGCCAGTAGGTAGCATTTACCAGATTAAACAGTGCGTGCTGAGTGTTTCTTTTGGCATTATTAGCTCTTGTTTACTCAGCTGGGGTTATTCTCTTATGTAACATTAATGCAAATTCCAGCATGCAGTGGATTTAAAGTAATTAGTATTTTTTTTACATGGGCTTTATTCCAGGCTTTTCACAGCAAAGCAAAACAGACTTTTGTTTCGAAGTGGTTTTAAAAAAAAAGTTAAAATAAATGTGCCCACTTCTCATTATTTGTTCACAACAATGCAAACAGACACACACACACACACAAAGTTAAAGAGCTACTTAATGTCCATGCCTTTCTATATCTATAGCTCAGTGAATCAAAAAACTTTGATAAGACTTTGAAGAGACTAGTAAAAACTAAGTATTGCAATGTGCATTAGCTGTGAAGAGTTGCATTAAAATGCTAGCAACATTGACATGTTTTATGGACAGAATGGGCAAGCTTCCTGGACTCAACGGGTAGCTTGGGGATTGGAACTTGAAATAATTGCGGAGATAAAATGCCTGGACAAAAGTCTTGACCCTTATCAGCTGACTCAAAGTATATTCAGCGTTCAGCCTGCCGTGTGCTGTCTGATTTCATTACTTTGACGGAATATGAATGCAACTATTCATGCCTGCCACATGCACAAGTCAGACCAAATAAATCACCAAACATAATCAGAGTAAACCAGAGCCTCAGAGTAAAACATAAAAATCATCAGATAAGGATTAAAATAAGAAATAATGTTACATTGTTGAGACAATGCAAACTGTGAGAAACATTCACAAGTTAGATATAAAGTCAATACGTGTATACAAATATATGAAAATTGTAAGAAATAAAATAAAAACTAGGCCTATTTAAATAAAAACTTTCCTAATGTTGCAGCCAAACTGAAGCATACCAGTATTGTATCATCATCTTTACACATCATATTAGTCATATCAAAAAGACCACCTCCATTACACATGCATTAGGCTTAACTTATACTAAATGCACAACAATGTTGATATGCTCAGGACAATCCCCTTTTAAACCCTTTTCCCCCAAGGTGATGGCAAAACTAAAGTGAACAATGTCTGCACCATAGTTGTCATATGAGGCCTGTATATCAACCAAAGCATAACAAAAAAAGATATTTACCTTCATTTCACGTCATGACAGCTTAGATCTTCATCACCATTGTTGTCCACATGTTCAAACCCAAAGTCATCACCCTATTCAGGAGTCAGGTGTGAGGTTTGTAAGCTAAAGTAATCAAGCAAGGGCTTGAAAATGGTCAACTCTGCAGAATTCCAGAAACAAAAAAGGTTTCAATATTAAAACGACTACCATTTAAATGTGCAAGTCAATTAATCAGAACATTCAAAGTGCAAGATGGAATACACTCAACTCCATTGCCATACTCATAATTTTCCCAAAGGAAAGATATATCAAAATAAAAGTCTTTACATCAGATAAGTCAAATTAAAGGCTACCATAGTCTCATAATTGTCTTACCAGGATTCAGGGAAAAGTGTTGACACAGTCAGCTTCTGTATCTGCTCTGATAGTCTCTTGTTGTCAGCTGAATGTCACCTGCCATTTTCCATGGATATAAGGAGATGGTGAAGACGATTGCATGAAGAAAAGTAGGGATATTGCAAAAGACATAATCTGACACTAGTTCTGCGGTGTTCCTCAGAAACATGCTACCAGTCAGTGTGCTTTTAAATCCTGTGCAGGGCTGAATCTGATCTCTGTCTCTGGCCTTTAGTGATTGGGGGAGAGTGGAGAGTGTATCAGTGATCAATAGAGCACAAGAACACTAAATGACACACTTAAACCTGACACAGGAAACCTGGTTTGTGAGTAATTTGTGTGTTAGTGTAGTTATCCAGTACTTATTTAGCTTTGTTAAAGATATATACTTATTTGACTCAATTTACATGTCTAGAATATGATCTATACATCTTTTATTTATGTTTTTTTATTTTTTATTTGTATAGCCTACCTACACACTGACTCATTCAGTAATAATTGTCCAAAGTATTAAAATCATTTGGTTACTCATAAGCCAATCATATAACCCAATCACCTCTCTCTCTAACTTAAACATCACCTTCATAGAGATGTTCCGATACCCCTTTTCCCTTCCTGCTACCGATTAGGATACCTGTAATCCAGAAATAATACATATTTTGCCTTTAATTCCATTACATAAAAATACCCAATTTTAGTTTGGGCTAAATCCCTGAATATCCACTGACCAGGGATGTGCAGTCAGGGTAGGCAGGGTAGGCAGTGCCTCACCACAGGAAATGTTGACATTACAATTATTAATTCCAAGAGCTTTTTTAATTCACCACATTATTAATTGCATTTATTTTATTCCAAATATACATTTTTGTAAAAAAAAAAAAAACAGGAATACTCCTAATATGAGTATATTATTATATTATAATACTCCTTTTGCCATAGTTTGCTCCTAAAAACTTTTGTTTTATGCACGAAATTCAAGGCCACGGCCATTGAGGCCTAGACTGCTTCATATCACGTGATCCACTCGCTCTCTACTCAATACGCAATTCTGACTTTGCTCTGAATGCAGGCAGCGATGTGATGATGCCTGATATTAACTTTTGTTGCTAAATTACCTGAATGAATATAAAGTGGCTTAACTTTGCTTTAAAAAGTGGGTGGGACAGGTGTGTGTGCGCATATGTGTCTATAAATGTGTTATATATGAATCACGTGAATAAATATTACCAGTTATATCCAACACCTTGACGTGAGTCCTTGAATGGTCCAGTGGTAGAATCTTTTGCCGAGCATGTCAGAGGTTCTGGGTTCTAATCCGCAATCATATAGCTTTTTTTTTTTCATCAAAACCGAATATGTTCATCAATGGTTGTGTTATATTAAGCAGGGACGTTTGTGTGCATTTTTGTTTTGTGATTTCACCGGAACGAACATAAGAGTCTCCGAAACGTATTGAAGCGTGCGTGCATGTGAAGACTGCGTGAGCACTGATGCGCTGTAACCGCGCCACCGATCGCAGCGGCAAATTACGCCCCTGTGAATATGCCACATTGATAGGTCACAGCCTACCCATGACAAGACTTCACCGCACGTTACTGCCACTGACCTTGGAACTGCCCCTTGCACAAACCAAAAACAGACATTCTGACATCTGAACATACATTTCAAAGTAGAATAACTGGCTGTGACATTGTTTTTCAGAGAAACAATGGAACTTTTTGCTTTAAGGGTTAGTTCGGTATTTTACACTTAAAGCCCTGTTTTAGGATTGTTTCTGATGAATAAGAATGGTTACAGGTTAACTAAACCCTAAACCATTTTTTTCTTAGTTAATCTGTAAGAATGGTGCTTTTTTAATGCTGATAATTGATTTGAGTAACTTTTTTGACATTTGGTTATAAAGTGTTTTATTTCTACAATATATGGCGTAAATCGCCTTAGTGCTACCCTCTTTCAGCAAGAGTCCATCTGCTGTAGAGAATTTCAATGATGGTAATTTCTCCTGGATGAAATCTCTGAATCAGACGAGCACATGGACGTTTGTGTTGTGATGTGAACCATCCTGAGTTTCGCACCGCATATGTTCTGACTGCACATTCCGCTATCATGCAACAATTCACCATATAGTAAGAAATACAAACGAGGAGATAATTCACTGATGAGTTTGCCAATGTAATAGGGTTTGTTGTTGGGAAGAAGGGGCGGGAACCGGTGAACATTTAAACATTTTAATAGTCAAATAAACAAATACAAAACAAACGAATAAGCCATCATCCCTTCACGGACAACTGTCACTCCTCCTTTTATGGTTCTGCTCCTTGGGTGAGCCACCAAACTCGCGCTGTTCTCTCACGTCCCTTGGCCTCGCCCTGCTCGCCACAGCCAACTAAGCTCAGAAATTTTGTGTGAAATGAATTTCAAACTCTGGTGGCAGCTGGCGTTATAGATAGAGGAGTGATATTGCTGATGTTTGTGCTGTTCTGGATTAGTTGGAGTGGCTTGCGGAGCATTGTGGGAGCTTGTTGTCTTACAAATGCACCCTGAAGTTTTTTCAGTCAAGAGGCACCAAATTCAAAATTTCTTGTACATTTCAACTACATATACTGTGTGACCCACTTTAAAATAAAGAATTAATTTTAAAAATGGGTGAAATGCTCTTTTAATCTTAACTCCTGACTTCTTTGTGGAACAAAATGGTGGGTTTGGCGGATTATAATTGGTCAGATCGCCTGTCAATCAAACTACCAGTGTATAGGCTCTATGCATGAACCCTGCTGACGTGTGTCCGAAAGAATCTCAGTCAGCATCTTTACTTCCGGAAGCGCGTTCTGCAGGCCAAGTGTATAGCGGCAAAACTTTAATAAAATCCGTTTTCTCAGAAACGGAGACAACGATTTTAGAAACGCTGATTCGCTAATCGAATTTCGTATCAGATATGAGAGAATACTAACCCTCAAAGTTGTTGATGTAGCTCTCGAAATATATAATTTAAATAACTTCTCTTTTTTACTCTTGTGTGACAGCTAACTGCCTCACAATGTTGTTGACATCATTCACGTTAACCGCAGGACGTTTTTATAAACAGCAAGTGTATTTTGACACTATTCTCCACCTCACGCAAAACCGGCTTCTGACCATAGACTGACGCAGCACCGGATGTAACTGGGCGTGCTGAGACAAACCCGAAAGCGATCATGCATAGATGCTATTGAACTAGAATGTAACTACCTAGTCCTGTCTTACTCTAAGCCTTGTCTGTGAAACCTGGCCATGGTATTTTTATGCTTTAGTACAGTCAAAAAAAAAAAAAAAAAATTACATAGCCTACAACACCTTTACAGACTTCACAGAAGAAATATTGCAATAATTAAAAAATGCTACTTCAAAATCAATGTACAGTACACCAAAATGTAATTTTGTGTAGGTTACTAAAGAGCATTTCATGTTCAGTCAGCCAACTTTACATTATATTGTTTGTAAAACCTAAATTTCAAGTTAAATTAAATGTCAGACCTGTGCTGTGATGTGTTTTTTATTTAAATTCTCATTCTTTCTCCCAAGGCTTGCCACATTTGACAATTTTAGCCAAGTAATAGTGAAAGAGTTAGACTGATGTTTCTGCCTTAACAGATGTTAAAATCCCAGAGGACAAAAGAATCTGACTGACAGCATTCAATTCAATTTTCTGCTCTATTGTATTCGCTTCAGGGTTATTTCTTCAGCAAGGCCTATGAAAGACATATGAGAGTGTGATTATATTAAATAATCAGCACAGCAAATAGCATGTTACGACAGTAAGACATTTGAATGAAATTATCTCTGTTGTGCACTGTGAGGTTCATTGTGGTTTCCACAGCTCAGCTCTGAAAAATTGCCCAAATTCTGTTAAACTGCTGCTCTCTATGCAACCCAACTATTCCTTTAGTTCAATCTGGGACAGAGATTATGCACAGCATAGATTTAAAGCTTGTTAAAAGTTGATAGCGCATTAGTGCCTAACATGCTTGCTGAGCTCCACCAAACTATAGTCTATGAAGGTTCAGTCAACAAATAGGTCAAGTCAACTTATTGATTTTTTTTTAACGCAATAACTAACACAGTCTCATCCCAATCCGTCATATAACTCGACGTTTTGGGACGTCTTTTGACCATATATAATATATACGATATATATATATATATATATTAGGGGTGCAACGGATCAAAAACTCACGAATTGGAATCGTTTCTCGGATCAGTAATCACGTATCGGATCATTTTTCAGATCAGCAAAAAAAAAAAAAAAAAAAAAGAGGAGACAAATAAACATAAGTTATGTCTTTTTTTATTAACACTTTTAAATTGTGAGCGGTTATCGTCACATAGCTCTCCGTTCCCCTAGAAGTCCACCCGTCTGTCGTGAGCGCAACAGAGGAGAGAATGCTCGGATAGTTCATCCACAACAGTTCATGTCGTAACGTGGCTCAAGCACTTTCAGCATGTGTTTAAAGCCCTCGTTTTGCACAACCGACTACAATGGCATCATGTCTCATGATTGTGCAACTAGGGGCTGCTTAAATGCCGCGGTGATAAGCGGTTGTTGAGCAGCCTCCGTTTTCACTCCTGTCAGTGAAACACCGGGGTGATGTCGCTTCAAATGCGTGGCCATGCTTAACGTGTTTCCACTGGCTTTCTTGTGCCACAGTGCCGTACACACTCGGTTTTATCTACTAACCTCTTTCCTTCATGTTATATTTGATGGGAAACCCAAAATGGTCCCATTTAGGTGATTTAAATGACGCAGGGCGTTCAAGCTTCTCCGTTCCTCCGCTCGCCATGACGAAGCTTTGTGTTGACTGAACATGCGCGCATTATTTTTTTTTCATAATCAATCCGCGGATCACGTGTGTGCTGAACCGAAGACATTGATCCGAACGAATCACGGATCAATGATGATCCGTTGCACCACTAATATATATATATATATATATATATATTAGGGCCGGACTCGATTAAAAAAAAATCTAATTAATTAGAGGCTTTGTAATAAATTAATCGAAAATTAATCGCATTTTAATTGCATAAATATTTGAACTGAGAACAGTGAGAAGATTTTTTTCACATGGATTTTTAGTTTGAATTACATAAGCTTAAGCACCAAAATATTGTCCAGCAGACCAGTGCAATTGTATATGTATTCGTTGAGGTGAAACTTGAGGTTCGATGTGATATGCGAATTCCTTGTTGCATAGCTTGCACACAAACATGCTCTTAATGACGCTTCCATCGGTTCGTTCTTATAACAAAATTTCTATTCTAATTTGAAATTAAATATAGGCCTATTTAATGTGTAGAAGATAATTTTTACAGAATTAAATGTAACATTTAATTAAAGTGAGTTGAACAGTATTATTTTTCCGAATTTTTTTGTAATGTTTTTGAATAATATGGGGGAACATGAATCGCAATATATCGCAGAATTGTACCCTTTGCTAAGCCCCGCTCTCCCTAGTTACTGTTGCTATGCCTGTCAAGCTTTCGTGGGTGGCACATCTATTACAGTGTGTCTGCACCGGTGTCAGACATTCCCAATGAGATAATTAGTAATTTTTTGGCGAAAAAGTGAAATATCTGAGAGAGCAAATCAAAAGGGACTGCAGTATTGCATTCGAGGGAGATATCCACAACATAATATGCAACCGATTAGAGAATAATTTCTTAAAATTGAAGCTAAAGCCTAACGTTATTGTCCCAGCGCAAGCAGCAACCGCCTCATATGCTGACCGTTCAAATGGGAAACACACAAATTGAGGAACAGCTATGTTCATGCACAGCAGTGTATGTAAAAATCCTAATAATTATATATAAAACAGTTTATCCATAAATCCTGTGGAACAAAACTAATACCGAGAGAGCCTGATCGGATTTGGTTAAAGTAACTTAGTCAGGGGTAACGTTTAGTAGGACGTTGATTAACAAAATGCTGAAATATATTTTAAAGTATGTCAGTGAGCCTTTGTCTTGTCTTTAATCATCTTATTTTACGTTATATCAGTTATGACCAAAGAACCGTCAATATTTTCAAGCAATAACGTTAGGTGTTTTTGTTTATCATGTCGACATTTACCGGTAGTGGGTCTCCCCACACTGCTTGATCACGCCCATCTTTCTGCCCCTTGGCTTTTAGATTTTCTGAAGGAAAACTATTCCTCTCCGTGTCTAAAGCTTTCTAGTATACCGCAATTCAGATTTGCACAATCCATACGCACAATGCTTCAAGCAGCATTCCCTCTTCGAAAGCTTGCCAGACCTCCCGCGCATAGTTACGGTCTGCTAAGACACGATTGGCCAGTGGTGGTTTTTGGGCGTGGGCTTGGCGAAGGGTCAATTGAACCGCAGTACTTGCTTGTATCGCAGTATATTGAGAATCGCAATAATATTGAATCATAGCCCAAATATCACGATACTATCAAATCGTCAACATTTTTGCCAATTCCCACCCCTAGTACAGAAACAGTGACAATATTAAACACTCGTGCTTACTCTTGCTATTCTCTGCTGTCTCAGAGACGAAATATTTTTGTCCTGTTTTAGCCAAAGGGAGGGGTGAGCAGGTAGGGCTGGGGCAATATGCAATCATTATCGTATATCAACGATAGTCTCACAAGTATCGCTGATATCGATATCGAAGTCTGTTTCTACCAGAATCGCCAATAATAAAATTAAAAAAGACAAACATATTTCACATAGCCCTATAGTTATACACATATTTATTTACATGCAATAGCATGATTTAAATATTTTCTGAAGGCTAGTAGGGTTCGGAGATAGAATTCGATTCTTGATAGTATTCTTTAAGCCAAGACGCGAGAGAACACGTCTGCATTAGCGCTGTTTACTGAGCAGCACACACAACGGCTTCTGTGTACCGGACAAATGTGCATACAATATCACACACATATACTTCTTG
>JAQIUQ010001333.1:0-18722 GCA_030378365.1 Hybognathus amarus
AAGTGTAACTAAACCCCTGGTCAAAGCCTGACTCCACCCACTGGCAAAATTTGAAAAATGCTAAAAAAGTGGGCAGACCCCAGCGGAGACAGAGGGGACGAGCCAAGGGCGGGGCTGAGCGGGGAGCGTGCACATGAGACCCGCAGTGACGGATTAATTGACAGCTGTAGTGGTGGGAAGTTTCGGATCATTTTACTGACTCGGATCTTTGAGTCTCGTTCAGCAAAATGAACTAATCTTTTATCGAATCATTTCGTTCATTTCATCATTATATTATTAAAATATCATGTTAAATATTCCAAAACATCTAGTAGGCTACTTACGAAAATCTTGATTACATTTACCGGATGGTCGAGTGTGTCTTGGTGTAACTTCCTTCCGGAATTGACGCGGATCACTCGCGGCTCGCGGAAAAAATAGACTAGACGCCGAAACTGGCACTTCACGGCGCGGCCGGCTGCGCCTCGCTGCGGCGCTCCGCGTCTGGTGTGAACGACACCATAACATGGGCGCCGAAAGGAAGCGGCCGTGCCGATATAGCACAGCAGTACTGGAAAGAATAAAGATTAGTTCATCTCTCGAGTCTCGAAGTTCGGCCGGGTCGAGTCTTTCGTTCTTCCTGTCAGTCCCATATAGTCTATGCTGTCAGCACCGGAAAGAGAAATGATTAGTCCATCTTTCGAGTTCGGGTTCTCATGATGCTATCCTGATCGTTTTAAATACTCATAAATCCAACTCCTGACTCGCTAGAGTAGTTTTGACGGAACCAGATGCTTTTATACCAGGGGCTGCCAAGGGCGTGGTGAGCTCGCACCAAGGGCGTGACAGAGTAGTGTCAGAGAGTTCGCTACGTCAGAGAGTACCCCTGCTGCAGGAGCTTTCCGTTTAACCTGAAGAGGGCAGCACTCAGACGTTTTTACACCATATATTTGAAAATTAAAAGACTTTATTGCCAATTGTCAAAAAATGTACTCGAATCAATGAACAGCATTTATGAAGCTCCATTCTTACAGATCATTAACTAAAAAAAGTTGGTTAAGTGTTTAGTTACTCTTTAACAAGAAGTATATGTGTGTGATATTGTATGCACATTTGTCCGTGTACGAGAAGCGGTTGTGTGTGCTGCTCAGTAAACAGCGCTGAATGCAGACGTGTTCTCTCTCGCCTTGCGTTAGAAGAATGCTATCAAGAAAGAATCGATTCTCTATTCTGAACCCTACTAGCCTACAGAAAATATTTAAATCATGCTATTGCATGTAAATAAATATGTGTATAACTATAGGGCTATGTGAAATATGTTTGTCTTTTTAATTTTTTTATTGACGATTATCGTCTGGAAACAGACTTCGATATCGATATCATCGATACTTGCGAGTACATCGTCATATCGATAATATCGTCATATTGCCCAGCCCTACCTGCTCACCCCTCCCTTTGGCTAAAACAGGACAAAAATATCGTCGTCTGAGACAGCAGAGAATAGCAAAGAGTAAGCCACGAGTGTTTAATATTGTCACTGTTTCTGTACTAGGGGTGGGAATTGGCAAAAATGTGACGATTTGATAGTATCGTGATATTTGGGCTATGATTCAATATTATTGCGATTCTCAATATACTGCCAATACAAGCAAGTACTGCGATTCAATTGACCTTCGCCAAGCCACGCCCAAAAACCCACCTACCGGTAAATGTCGACATGATAAACAAAAACACCTGAACGTTATTGCTTGAAAATATTGACGGTTCTTTGGTCATAATGATATAACGTAAAATAAGACGATTAAAGACAAGACAAAGGCTCACTGACATACTTTAAAATATATTTCAGCATTTTGTTAATCGACGTCCTACTGAACGTTACCCCTGACTAAGTTACTTTAACCAAATCCGATCGCGGTCTCTCCGGTATTAGTTTTGTTCCACAAGATTTATGGATAAACTGTTTTATATATAATTATTAGGATTTTTACATACACTGCTGTGCATGAACATAGCTGTTCTCTCAATTTGTGTGTTTCCCATTTGAACGGTCAGCATATGAGGCGGTTGCTGCTTGCGCTGGGACAATAACGTTAGGCTTTAGCTTCAATTTTTAAGAATTTATTCTCTAATTGGTTGCATATTATGTCGCTGAACATATCCCTCGAATGCATACTGCAGTCCCTTTTGATTTGCTCTCTCAGATATTTCACTTTTTCGCCAAAAAATTACTAATTATCTCATTGGGAATGTCTGACACCGGTGCAGACACACTGTAATAGATGTGCCAGCCGCGAAAGCTTGACAGGCGTAGCAACAGTAACTAGGGAGAGCGGGGCTTAGCAAAAGGGTCAATTCCGTGACATATTGCGATTCATGTTCCCCATATTATTCAAAAACATTACAAAAAAATCGAAAAATAATACTGTTCAACTCACTTTAATTAAATTTTACATTTAATTCTGTAAAAATTATCTTCTACACATTAAATAGGCCTATATTTAATTTCAAATTAGAATAGAAATTTTGTTATAAGAACGAACCGATGGAAGCGTCATTAAGAGCATGTTTGTGTGCAAGCTATGCAACAAGGAATTCGCATATTACATCGAACCTTAAGTTTCACCTCAACGCAATACATATACAATTGCACTGGTCTGCTGGACAATATTTTGGTGCTTAAGCTTATGGAATTCAAACTAAAAATCCATGTGAAAAAAATCTTCTCACTGTTCTCAGTTCAAATATTTATGCAATTAAAATGCGATTAATTTCGATTAATTTATTACAAAGCCTCTAAATTAATTAGATTTTTTTTTAATCGGTCCCGGCCCTAATATATATATATATATATTAGAGCTGCAACTAACGATTATTTTAATAATCGATGAATCTGTCGATTATTAGTTCGATTAATCGATGAAATCGGATAAAAAAATTAAATAATAAAAAAGCATTAATTTTCAACCCTTTATTGAAAAATATAACTGACAGTGCAAAACATATTTAGAAAGTGCACAAACAGATTGCTCCTTGAACATCCCTGAGCTGTTAAAGTAAAAAAAGAAATGGACTAACCCAAAAAACATATACACATCACAGGTATACTTTACATCTGCCAAATTAAATATATAGGTTTTTTTAAAGTGCACAAAAAGATTTAGATTTTTGTTGAAAGGCACTTGAGCTGTCTGAGGAACAATAAATAATTTATAACAAATAAAGAAAAATACAAATCAGAAAACATAACAGCATTTGTTTGAACGTCTGAACTTATCTTCTACACTACACTACACGACACACACACTCACAAACACACACACACTCACTCTCTCTCACTCTCTTTGTTCAGACACTTTGCATTGCAATGCAAAAATGTTAGCATGTCCACATGCTCCTGGCTCAGGCTGGCCCTTTTCTTGGAGGCTATGTTTCCTGCTGCAGAAAACAGCCGCTCAGATGGTGTTGAGGTGGCAGGGATGCATAGGTAAGACTTGGCTAGCCTGGCCAACATGGGATATCTGTCATTGTTAGCCTTCCACCACAGTAATGGGTTTTCTTCCTTGGCAAGGCTTTTTTCTCCAAGGTATGTAAGAACTTCTTTCCTCACTTGGGTGTGGACATCTTCAGCTTGGTCTGCTCCATCATCTTCTTCACCATCAGAACCAAGGAGTGAGTCAAGTAGAGTGGCTTGAGGTGTTGATTCACTAGCTGTAGTATCGGTGGAGGTAACACTGCAACTGCCATGCTGCTGCACATCCATCTTCCTTCTCTCTTCAAGTACCATTGTTTGCACTTTAGTTTGAACGCGTAGGACTTCATCAGGTGAAAGAAACTTGTTCAGTTTCCTAAACCTTGGGTCAAGGACCATCGCAAGAATCACTGTGTTTGGTGTTCTATCTGAGAAAACAGTCTCCCTTTTCCATCTCTCCTGCAACTGCTGCACAGCAGTGAGTTGAAAAGCCCGCAGCGGGGCTGACTCGAAGACAGCACTCTGGGTGGACTTCAACAGCCCCTTCACAAGTGGAGGTATTGTAGATATTGTTGCATATTTCTGTCCACTCATGAACACAGTGGCACATTCAAAAGCCTTGAGGACTGTTGAAAGCTCTTCCAGCAGGCTCCACTGTTCTGGTTTCAGATCTAGGTACCTTTTGCCTCTCTGTGTGACAGAGCTGTCAGACAGTGTTGCTGTTACAGGCCATCTTTGCTCAAGCAGTCGGCTTAACATGTAGAATGTGCTATTCCACCTGGTGCTTACGTCTTGGATAAGGCTGTGCTCAGGTGTGTTCATTTGTTGTTGTTTCTCTCTGAGCTTACTGCAGGCTAGCTCGCTTTTCTTAAAATGTTCTACCAGACATCTTGCAGCCCCGACAGCTTTTTCAATGCTTGGATTCTTCAATGCAGCATTGATCACAAGTTGCAAAGTATGGCCAGTGCAACGGACCGAGGACCACCCATGCTTCTCCTCCAGGATATTTGCAGCAGCAACAATGTTAGCACCATTGTCATGGACTATGGCAATGATTTTGCTAGGAGGAATTTCAAATCTGGCTACTACCTGCTCCAACCAGTCTGCAATGTTAGATGCAGTATGTCTGTCCTGCAGTGGCATGGTGGTGAGGCAGAATGACTGCATGTCCCAGTCATCTGTGATGTAGTGGCATGTAACACCAAGGTAGGCTTCAGTTGCTACACTTGTCCAAACATCAGTGGTGAGAGCAAGTTTGCTGTTGTTGGTGTTTATTGCAGCCTTCACTTTCTTGAATGTTTCTTCATATTTTCTCTCCATGAGCTTTGTAAAGTGGGTCCTGGAGGGCAGAGTGTAACCAGGGTTCAAGGTGTGGATCATTTTAGTGAAGCCGTCATCGTCAACCACCGACAGGGGCCTCATGTCAGTGACAAGCATGTTGAGGATACTATCTGTCAAGACAGCAGCTTGCTGTGGTGTACATGAAGCATTTCCCATCACGAAGTCTCTCATGGTTTGCTGTTTTTTTCTGGAATCCAAAAGATAGTATTAGTATGTGTAATAGCACAAATTACTTTAATACATACTTGTTGTTTTAGCTACTTGTTGTGTAAATGCAAGAACACAAAACAATTACAGACAAGACACACACACACGCACGCACGCACACACATACATACATACATACATACATATATATATAATTCATTACATTTAAATGAGTACTTTGAGTGCTGAGAAAGCGTGATATAAATGTAATGAATTATTATATTATATTATATATATATATATATATATATATATATATATATATATATATATATATATATATATATATATATATATATAATAATCATTTTCTATTTCAATATATCTCAGTATTGCTGTTTTTACTGTAATTTAGATCAAATAAATGTAGCCTGGGTGAGAATTTATACATAACAAGAATAAAAACATGTCTTTTGTCTTGCTAACTATAACGTTATACGTTATATGCTTTAGCCTAGTACTGTTATTAACGAGCTAACACTAACGTGTCATGCTTATTAAGCTGGATAACGAGTAAACAACAGCACCAGAAGAGCTACTGTAGGGACGTTACATACATTTTACTTCAAAACGGAACAAAAGTAGTAATTTGTAGTGACTTACCCTGCTGTTGAACTCCCTTCCTCATCAAGGACTCCAACATGTTTTCGTTTTAGGTGCTGCATCATCACCGTGGTGCTCCCGTGCCAGGCCATGTCGCTTTTGCATATCTTGCAATTAACACACTTTTTTGATTTATTTAGTGTGAAATATTCCCACACCTTGGATGATTTAGGTCGGTACTGATTTCTCTGCCTCCGCCATGTTTCAAAACAATGTTACGGGTCTCTCTGATGGTCTTTCCTCTAACGTTACCTGATCTTTTATTTTCTTTCTAGTCAGCTCTGCACTGCTGCGCGCGCGTCTGAACTTTTTTTTCTCTGCTCAGCTGTGCGGCGCGCTCAACTTTTTTTTTTCTCTGCTCAGCTGCGCGCGCCATGTGATGTAATAGTCGCGTCACACAATCGAATCCGATAATGAAATTCGTTGCCAACTTTTTTAATAATCGAATTTTATCGATTTTATCGATTCGTTATTGCAGCCCTGGTCGTTGTAGCCCGCACACGCACGCACACACACACACACGCGAGCTTAGGAAATTCAGCCGGACACCCGTGCGTGCGTGATTCCGTTCGGGCACGCATGCTCTCTGGTTCTGGGCACACGCGCTACCGCGGATTGATTATGAAAAATAAGATGCCGCGCCATGCCTCCAGTAGACACAAAGCTTCCCGCCATGGCTGAGCGGAGGAACGAGAGAAGCTCGCCGTCGCCCCGCGCGCCATCAAATCACCTAAATGGGACCATTTTGGGTTTTCCCATCAAGTATAACACTGAAGGAAAGAGGTTAGTGGGATGGAACCGAGCTGTTCGGCACTGTGGGCTCCAGGAGAGCCATCTGGAAGACGTTCAGCGTGGCCACGGATTCTAAGACGACATCAGCCCCGGTGCTTTCACTGACAAGGTGGAGGCGCAGGCTGACCTCAAGAACCGCTTACGGCCGGGGACACTCAAGCAGCCCCAGTCTGCACAATCATCAGACATGATGCCATAGTAGTCGGTTGTGCCAGAACTAGAGGCTTTAAAAACACATGCTTGAAAGTGCTTGAGCCACGTTACGACATGAACTGTTGTGGATGAAGTATCCGTCGAGCATTCTCTACTAGCTGTGTGCGCTGACCGACAGACGGGATGGAACTTTGGGGAAATCGAGAGGCTAGATGTGGACGAACCGCTCACAATTCAAAATGTTCATAGTAAAGAGACATGACTTGATGTTTATTTGTCTCCTTTTTTTTTTTTTTTGCTAATTTAAAACTTATTCGAATTCGCTAATTCTGATTTAAGAAATTATTCTAATTCGTGAGTTTTTTGAATTGCCTCACACCCCGACACACACACACACACACACACACACACACACACACACACACACACACACACACACAGATGTCAATAAGACGCCCCAAACGTCAGTTATATGACGGATTGGGATGACACTGTGTCACGCATTGCCAAAATCAATAAGTTGACTTGACCTATTTGTTGACTGAACCTCATAGACTATTATAGTTTGGTGGAGCTCAGCAAGCATGTTCGGCACTAATGCGCTATCAACTTTCAACAAGCTTTAAATCTAATGCTGTGCATAACCTCTGTCCCAGATTGAACTAGAGGAATGTTGGGTTGCATAAGAGAGCAGCAGTTTGACAAGAATTGGGCAATTTCACAAGCGAGCTGTGCAACCAATGAACCTCACAGTGGACAATCAGAGATAATTTCATTCAAATGTCTTACTGCTCAACATGCTATTTGCTGTGCTGATTATTTAATATAATCACACTATCATATATGTTTTCATAGGCCTTGCTGAAGAAATAACCCTGAAGCGAATACAATAGAGCAGAAAATTGAATTTGATGCTGTCAGTCATTTGGTCCTCTGGGATTTTAACATCTTGTTAGGCAGAAACATTAATTGAACTCTTTCACTATTATCTGCTAAAATTGTAAAATGGCAAGCCTTGGAGAAATAAGAAATTTAATAAAAAACACATCACAGCAGGCCTGACATTTAATTTAACTTGAAATTTAGGTTTTACAAACACAGTATAATGTAAAGTTGGCTTGTTACTTGAACATGAAATGCTCTTTAGTAACCTGCAGAAAACCTACACTTTTGTGTGTACTGTACGTTGATTTTGAAGTAGCATTTTTTAATTATTGCAATATTTCTTCTGTGAAGTCTCTGTAAAGGTGTTGTAGGCTATGAATTTTTTTTTTTTTTTTTTTGACGTACTAAAGTATAAAAGTACGGTGCTGTTAGGTTTCACAGACAAGGCTTAGAGTAAGACAGGACTAGGTAGTTACATTCTAGTTCAGTAGCATCTTATCACTTATCGCTTTCGGGTTTGCTCCAGTACGTCCCAAGTCATCCGGCGCCTGCTAGTTTATGGTCAGAAGCGGTTTTGCGTGAGGTGGAGATAGTGTCAAAATACACTTGCTGTTTATAAAACGTTCGCGGTTAACGTGAATGATGTCAACAACATTGTGAGGCAGTCAGCTGTTATATAAGAGAAAAAAAGAGAAGTTATTTAAATTATATATTTCGAAGACATTAACAACTTCTAAGGGTTAGTATCTTGATATTTGTACGAAATTCGATTAGTCAATCAGCGCTCTGAAACTCGGTTGTCTCCGTTCTGAGAAAACGGAATTCATTAAAGTTTTGCCACTATACATTTTGTGCAATAACGCGCTTCCGCAAGAAAGATGCTGACTCATTCTTCGTACACACGTCACAGGGTTCATGCATAGAGCCTATACACTGGTAGTTTGATTGACAGGCGACTTGACCAATTAATATCCGCTAATCTGACCATTTTGTTCCACAAAGAAGTCAGGAATTAACATGAAGCAGCATTCACCCATTTTAAAATTACTCCTATTCAAAGTGGAACTATAGATAATACGTAGTTGAAATGTACAAGAAGTTTGAATTTGGTGCCCTTGAATCAAAAAAGTTTAGGGTGGTATTTGTAAGACAACAACTCCCACAATGTTGTAGCCAACTCCCACCTAGTCCCAGCACACAAACATCAGCAATATCACTCCTCCATAAAGCCAGCTGCCACCAGAGTTCGAAATCATTTCACACAAAAATTCCAGTTAGTTGGCTGTGGCGAGAGGGGTCGAGGCCGAGGGGAATCGTGTGAGACAGCCAAGTTTGGTGGCCCACCAAGGAACAGAACCATAAGGTAGCTACAGTTGTCCGTGAAGGGACTGATGGCTTATCCCGTTTGTTTTTGTATTTGTTTATTCGACTATTAATGTTTTAACGTTTAGTTTGGCTTTGTCCCGCCTCCTTCTCCCACAATAGTCCTATTACATTGGTAAAACTCATTTTAGTGAATTCACCCCCGTTTGTATTTCTTACTATATGTGAATTGTTGCATGATAGCGGAACGTGCAGTCAGAACATATGCGGTGTCAAAACTAGGATGGTTCACATGCACAATACAAACGTCTATGTGCTCGCCCCATTTAGAACACTTTCATCCAGGAGAAATTACCATCATTGAAATTTTCTGCAGTATATGGACTCTATCTGAAGAGGTAAGCACTAAGACGATTTTACGCCATATATTGAGAAATAAAACACTTTATAACCAAAATGTCAAAAAAGTTACTCAAATCAATTATCAGCATTAAAACAACAATGTAACTGAACCAAGAGCATTCACATAACTGTAACTATCGTTTTTCTCAATGCTGATAATTGATTTGAGTAACTCTTTTTGACATTTGGTTATAAAGTGTTTTATTTCCAACAATATATGGCGTAAATCCGCGCTCAGTGCTGACTCCTCTTCAGATAAGAGCTTCATCTGCTGCAGAAGACCTTCAAACTGACTGGTAATTTCTCCTGGATGAATTCTCTTGAATCAGACGTAGCACATGGAACGTTGTGTTGTGATGCTGAACCATCTGAGTCTCGCACCCGCACACGTTCTTGCCACTGGCACATTCCGCGTATCTACATGCAACATATTCACCATATAAAGTAGAAAATACAACCGAGGAGATATTCACTGACGAGCTTTGCCAACGTAGTAGGGTTTGGTTGTGGGGAAGAAAGGGGGCGGGAACTCGGTGAACATTGAAACATTTCCACAGTCAAATAAAACAAATACAAAACAAAACGCAATAAAGCCATCATCCTTCACGGACAACTTGTCACTCTCTTCTCCTCCGCATGGTTCTGTCTCGGTTCTGCCACGCAAACTCGCGTCTGTTCTCTCACGTCTCTCCGGCCTCGCCCTGGCTCGCTTGACAGCCAATGAGCTCAAGAGATTTTGTGTGAAAATGAATTTCGAACTCTGGTGGCAGCTGGCCTTATAGACAGAGAGCAGAGGTAGTGATATTGCTGATGTTTGTGCTGTTCTGGATTTAGTCTAGTGGCTTGCGGAAGCATTGCTGGGAGTCCTTGTTGTCTTGACGAATGCAACCCTGAAGTTTTTTCAGTCAAAGAGGCACCAACTTCAAAAATTCTCTGTACATTTCAACTACATATACCGTATGACCCACTTTAAAATAAAGAATCAATTTTAAAATGGGTGAACTGTCCTTTAATCCTCAAGTCCTGACTCTGTGGTGGAACAAAATGGTGGGTTTGGCGGATCAGAATTGGTCATGATCGCTGTCAATCGAAAGACTACCAGCTGTATAGGCTCTTACCTGCATGGACCCTGCGCCGTGCATACGTGTGTCCGAAAGAATCTCAGTCAGCACCCTCACTTCCGGAGCGCGTCCGGCAGGCCAAGTGTAGCAGTGGTAAGCTTAATAAGAGTCCGTCTCCAGAAATCGGAGACAACGATCTGAGAAACGCTGATCCGTGAATCGAATTTCGCAAATCAAGATGAGCGAGTACACTAACCCTCAAAGTTGTTGACGTAGCTCGAAATATATAATTTAAAATAACTTTCTCTTCACTCTTGTGCTGACAGCGCACCTGCTCCTCACAATGTTGTTGACATCATTCACGTCACACTCGCAGGACGTTTTTATACAACAGCAAGTGTATTCTGACACCATTCTTCATCCTTACGCAGACCGGCTTCTGACCATAGACTCAACGCAGCACCGGAATGTAACTGGGCGTAGCTGGAGACAAACCCGTAAAGCGATCATGCATAAAGATGCCATCTAACTAAGAATGTAACGACCTGAGTCCTGTGTCTCTGCTCTGAGCCTTGTCTCGTGAGGACCTGGCCATGGTGTTGCAGGCTCTCAGTACAGTCAAAAAAAAAAAAATCATAATTACATAGCCTGACAAGACCTTTAACAGATCTTCAGAAGAAATATTGCGATAATTGAAAAATGCCACTTCAAAATCAATCGCAACAGTACACCAAAAATGTAATTTGTGTGAGGTTACTAAAGAGCATTTGATGTTCAGTCAGCCAACTTTACATTATATTGTTTCGTAAAACCTAAATTTCAAGTTAAATCAAATGTCAGACCTGGTGCTGTGATGTGTTTCATCTAAATTCTCATTCTCTCCGAGGTCTGTGCCACATTTAGACTTTTAGCCAAGTAGATAGTGAAAAAGAGTTAAGACTGTCATGTTTGCCGCTTAACAGATGTTAAAGAACCCAGAGGACAAAGTCTGACTGTACAGCATCTCAATTCAATTTTCTTTGCTTGATTGTATCTCGCTTCAGGGGCTTATTTCCTTCAGCAAGGCCTGATATGAAAGTACATATGAGAGTGCTAATCGCACGCTAGCAAACCGAGCACAGCAAAAAAATAGCATGTTACTAACAGTAAGAACATTTGAATGAAATGAATCTTGTTGCGTGCACTGCTGAAGGTTCATTGTGGTTTCCACAGCTCAGCTCCTCTGAAATACTGCCGAAATTCTGTCAAACCTGCCTGCCCTCTACTGGAACTCCCAAACATATTTCCCCCTAGTTCAATCCCTGGGCAGAGATGATGACACAGCATAGATTTAAAGCTTGTTAAAAGTTTGTATAGCGCATTAGAGGCGCCTGAACATGCTTGCTGAGCTCTACTAATGCTAGTAGTCTATGAAGGTTGCAGCGAACAAAAATAGGTCAAAGTCAACTTATTGCATTTTTCCTTACGCCAGAACTAACAGCAGTTCTTCATCCCGAATCCGTCAGATAGGACCTCACCTGTTTGGGACGTCCTTTGTACTCATATATACACACACACACACACACACACACACACACACACACACACACACACACACACATATATATTAGGTGCAACGGATCGAAAACTCACGTAATCGTGATCTGCTCCTCAGGATCAACAATCATTAAATCGCGATCATTTCAGCAGCAACAAAAAAAAAAAAAAAAAAAGGAGACAAATAAACATAAAGTCATGTCTCTTTTCTTCAGTAACACTTTTAAATTTGTGAGCGGTTATCGTCCACACAGCCTCTCGTTTCCGCAAAGTCCATCCCGTCTGTCGGTGAGCGCAGCAGCTAGAGAGAATGCTCGCGGATGCTTCATCCAGAACAGTTCATGTCGTAACGTGGCTCAAGCACTTTCAGCATGTGTTTGAGCCTCTCTGTTCTGCACAGTCCGACCACTCATGGGGCATCATGTCTGATGATTGGTGCAACTAAGGGCTGCTGTTAGATGTCCCCGGCGCTAAGCGGTTGTTCGACAGCCTCGCCTCTCACTCCTTGGTCAAGTGGAAAGCATCTGGGGCTATGTCGCTTCAAACGCAGTGGCCACGCTGAACGTGTTCCAATGGCTGCTTCCTGGTGTGCCACAGTGCCGTACACACTCGTGTTCCATCCCACTAACCTCTTCCCTTCATGTTATATTTGATGGGGAAACCCAAAATGGTCCCATTTAGGTGATTTAAATGCACGCGGGGCGTTTAAGCTTTTCTCGTCTCCGTTCGCCATGACGAAGCTTTGTGTTGACTGAAACATGCGTGCATTATTTTTTTTTCATAATTAATCCGCGCAATCACGTGCTGCCGAACCAAGACATTTACCCGAACGAACCATTTATTACATGATTATCCGTTGACCACTACATATATATATATATATATATATATATATTAGGGCTGCAACAACGAATCGATAAAATCGATAAAATTCGATTATTAAAAAAGTTGGCAACGAATTTCATTATTCGATTCGTTGTGTCGCGCGACTATTACATCACATGGCGCGCGCAGCTGAGCAGAGAAAAAAAGTTGAGCGCGCCGCACAGCTGAGCAGAGAAAAAAAAGTTGAGCGCCGCGCAGCAGTGCAGAGCTGACTAGAAAGAAAATAAAAGATCAGGTAACGTTAGAGGAAAGACCATCAGAGAGACCCGTAACATTGTTTTGAAACATGGCGGAGGCAGAGAAATCAGTACGACCTAAATCATCCAAGGTGTGGGAATATTTCACACTAAATAAATCAAAAAAGTGTGTTAATTGCAAGATATGCAAAAGCGACATGGCCTGGCACGGGAGCACCACGGTGATGATGCAGCACCTAAAACGAAAACATGTTGGAGTCCTTGATGAGGAAGGGAGTTCAACAGCAGGGTAAGTCACTACAAATTACTACTTTTGTTCCGTTTTGAAGTAAAATGTATGTAACGTCCCTACAGTAGCTCTTCTGGTGCTGTTGTTTACTCGTTATCCAGCTTAATAAGCATGACACGTTAGTGTTAGCTCGTTAATAACAGTACTAGGCTAAAGCATATAACGTATAACGTTATAGTTAGCAAGACAAAAGACATGTTTTTATTCTTGTTATGTATAAATTCTCACCCAGGCTACATTTATTTGATCTAAATTACAGTAAAAACAGCAATACTGAGATATATTGAAATAGAAAAATCTGTATTATATATATATATTATATATATATATATATATATATATATATATATATATATATATATATATATATTATATAATAATTCATTACATTTATATCACGCTTTTCTCAGCACTCAAAGTACTCATTTAAATGTAATGAATTATATATATATGTATGTATGTATGTATGTATGTGTGTGCGTGCGTGCGTGTGTGTGTGTCTTGTCTGTAATTGTTTTGTGTTCTTGCATTTACACAACAAGTAGCTAAAACAACAAGTATGTATTAAAGTAATTTGTGCTATTACACATACTAATACTATCTTTTGGATTCCAGAAAAAAACAGCAAACCATGAGAGACTTCGTGATGGGAAATGCTTCATGTACACCACAGCAAGCTGCTGTCTTGACAGATAGTATCCTCAACATGCTTGTCACTGACATGAGGCCCCTGTCGGTGGTTGACGATGACGGCTTCACTAAAATGATCCACACCTTGAACCCTGGTTACACTCTGCCCTCCAGGACCCACTTTACAAAGCTCATGGAGAGAAAATATGAAGAAACATTCAAGAAAGTGAAGGCTGCAATAAACACCAACAACAGCAAACTTGCTCTCACCACTGATGTTTGGACAAGTGTAGCAACTGAAGCCTACCTTGGTGTTACATGCCACTACATCACAGATGACTGGGACATGCAGTCATTCTGCCTCACCACCATGCCACTGCAGGACAGACATACTGCATCTAACATTGCAGACTGGTTGGAGCAGGTAGTAGCCAGATTTGAAATTCCTCCTAGCAAAATCATTGCCATAGTCCATGACAATGGTGCTAACATTGTTGCTGCTGCAAATATCCTGGAGGAGAAGCATGGGTGGTCCTCTGTCCGTTGCACTGGCCATACTTTGCAACTTGTGATCAATGCTGCATTGAAGAATCCAAGCATTGAAAAAGCTGTCGGGGCTGCAAGATGTCTGGTAGAACATTTTAAGAAAAAGCGAGCTAGCCTGCAGTAAGCTCAGAGAGAAACAACAACAAATGAACACACCTGAGCACAGCCTTATCCAAGACGTAAGCACCAGGTGGAATAGCACATTCTACATGTTAAGCCGACTGCTTGAGCAAAGATGGCCTGTAACAGCAACACTGTCTGACAGCTCTGTCACACAGAGAGGCAAAAGGTACCTAGATCTGAAACCAGAACAGTGGAGCCTGCTGGAAGAGCTTTCAACAGTCCTCAAGGCTTTTGAATGTGCCACTGTGTTCATGAGTGGACAGAAATATGCAACAATATCTACAATACCTCCACTTGTGAAGGGGCTGTTGAAGTCCACCCAGAGTGCTGTCTTCGAGTCAGCCCCGCTGCGGGCTTTTCAACTCACTGCTGTGCAGCAGTTGCAGGAGAGATGGAAAAGGGAGACTGTTTTCTCAGATAGAACACCAAACACAGTGATTCTTGCGATGGTCCTTGACCCAAGGTTTAGGAAACTGAACAAGTTTCTTTCACCTGATGAAGTCCTAGCGTTCAAACTAAAGTGCAAACAATGGTACTTGAAGAGAGAAGGAAGATGGATGTGCAGCAGCATGGCAGTTGCAGTGTTACCTCCACCGATACTACAGCTAGTGAATCAACACCTCAAGCCACTCTACTTGACTCACTCCTTGGTTCTGATGGTGAAGAAGATGATGGAGCAGACCAAGCTGAAGATGTCCACACCCAAGTGAGGAAAGAAGTTCTTACATACCTTGGAGAAAAAAGCCTTGCCAAGGAAGAAAACCCATTACTGTGGTGGAAGGCTAACAATGACAGATATCCCATGTTGGCCAGGCTAGCCAAGTCTTACCTATGCATCCCTGCCACCTCAACACCATCTGAGCGGCTGTTTTCTGCAGCAGGAAACATAGCCTCCAAGAAAAGGGCCAGCCTGAGCCAGGAGCATGTGGACATGCTAACATTTTTGCATTGCAATGCAAAGTGTCTGAACAAAGAGAGTGAGAGAGAGTGAGTGTGTGTGTGTTTGTGAGTGTGTGTGTCGTGTAGTGTAGTGTAGAAGATAAGTTCAGACGTTCAAACAAATGCTGTTATGTTTTCTGATTTGTATTTTTCTTTATTTGTTATAAATTATTTATTGTTCCTCAGACAGCTCAAGTGCCTTTCAACAAAAATCTAAATCTTTTTGTGCACTTTAAAAAAACCTATATATTTAATTTGGCAGATGTAAAGTATACCTGTGATGTGTATATGTTTTTTGTGTTAGTCCATTTCTTTTTTTACTTTAACAGCTCAGGGATGTTCAAGGAGCAATCTGTTTGTGCACTTTCTAAATATGTTTTGCACTGTCAGTTATATTTTTCAATAAAGGGTTGAAAATTAATGCTTTTTTATTATTTAATTTTTTTATCCGATTTCATCGATTAATCGAACTAATAATCGACAGATTCATCGATTATTAAAATAATCGTTAGTTGCAGCTCTAATATATATATATATATATTAGGGCCGGGACTTGATTAAAAAAAATCTAATTAATTAGAGGCTTTGTAATAAATTAATCGAAATTAATCGCATTTTAATTGCATAAATATTTGAACTGAGAACAGTGAGAAGATTTTTTTCACATGGATTTTTAGTTTGAATTCCATAAGCTTAAGCACCAAAATATTGTCCAGCAGACCAGTGCAATTGTATATGTATTGCGTTGAGGTGAAACTTGAGGTTCGATGTATATATGCGAATTCCTTGTTGCATAGCTTGCACACAAACATGCTCTTAATGACGCTTCCATCGGTTCGTTCTTATAACAAAATTTCTATTCTAATTTGAAATTAAAATATAGGCCTATTTAATGTGTAGAAGATAATTTTTACAGAATTAAATGTAAAATTTAATTAAAGTGAGTTGAACAGTATTATTTTTCGATTTTTTTGTAATGTTTTTGAATAATATGGGGAACATGAATCGCAATATATTCGCGGAATTGACCCTTTGCTAAGCCCCGCTCTCCCTAGTTACTGTTGCTACGCCTGTCAAGCTTTCGCGGCTGGCACATCTATTACAGTGTGTCTGCACTCGGTGTCAGACATTCCCAATGAGATAATTAGTAATTTTTTGGCGAAAAAGTGAAATATCTGAGAGAGCAAATCAAAAGGGACTGCAGTATTGCATTCGAGGGATATATTTACGACATAATATGCAACCAATTAGAGAATAAATTCTTAAAAATTGAAGCTAAAGCCTAACGTTATTGTCCCAGCGCAAGCAGCAACCGCCTCATATGCTGACCGTTCAAATGGGAAACACACAAATTGAGGAACAGCTATGTTCATGCACAGCAGTGTATGTAAAAATCCTAATAATTATATATAAAACAGTTTATCCATAAATCTTGTGGAACAAAACTAATACCGGAGAGACCGCGATCGGATTTGGTTAAAGTAACTTAGTCAGGGGTAACGTTCAGTAGGACGTCGATTAACAAAATGCTGAAATATATTTTAAAGTATGTCAGTGAGCCTTTGTCTTGTCTTTAATCGTCTTATTTTACGTTATATCATTATGACCAAAGAACCGTCAATATTTTCAAGCAATAACGTTAGGTGTTTTTGTTTATCATGTCGACATTTACCGGTAGTGGGTTTTTGGGCGTGGCTTGGCGAAGGGTCAATTGAATCGCAGTACTTGCTTGTATTGCAGTATATTGAGAATCGCAATAATATTGAATCATAGCCCAAATATCACGATACTATCAAATCGTCACATTTTTGCCAATTCCCACCCCTAGTACAGAAACAGTGACAATATTAAACACTCGTGGCTTACTCTTGCTATTCTCTGCTGTCTCAGACGACGATATTTTTGTCCTGTTTTAGCCAAAGGGAGGGGTGAGCAGTAGGGCTGGGCAATATGACGATATTATCGTATATTGACGATGTCTCGCAAGTATTCGATGATATCGATATCGAAGTCTGTTTCCAGACGATAATCGTCAATAAAAAAATTAAAAAGACAAACATATTTCACATAGCCCTATAAGTTATACACATATTTATTTACATGCAATAGCATGATTTAAATATTTTCTGTAGGCTAGTAGGGTTCAGAATAGAAAATCGATTCTTTCTTGATAGCATTCTTTAAGCGCAAGACGCGAGAGAACACGTCTGCATTAGCGCTGTTTACTGAGCAGCACACACAACCGCTTCTCGTGCACGGACAAATGTGCATACAATATCACACACATATACTTCTTGTTAAAGAGTAACTAAACACTTAACCAACTTTTTTTAGTTAATGATCTGTAAGAATGGAGCTTCATAAATGCTGTTCATTTATTCGAGTAACATTTTTTGACAATTGGCAATAAAGTCTTTTAATTTTCAAATATATGGTGTAAAAACGTCTGAGTGCTGCCCTCTTCAGGTTAAACGGAAAGCTCCTGCAGCAGGGGTACTCTCTGACGTAGCGAACTCTCTGACACTACTCTGTCACGCCCTTGGTGCCGAGCTCACCACGCCCTTGGCAGCCCCTGGTATAAAAGCATCTGGTTCCGTCAAAACTACTCTCAGCGAGTCAGGAGTTGGATTTATGAGTATTTAAAACGATCAGGATAGCATCATGAGAACCCGAACTTGAAAAGATGGACTAATCATTTCTCTTTCCGGTGCTGACAGCATAGACTATATGGGACTGACAGGAAGAACGAAAGACTCGGACCCGGCTCGAACTCGAGAACTCGAGAGATGAACTAATCTTTATTCTTTCCAGTACTGCTGTGCTATATCGCACGGCCGCTTCCTTTCGGCGCCCATGTTATGGTGTCGTTCACACCAGACGCGGAGCGCCGCAGCGAGGCGCAGCCGGCCCGCCGTGAAGTGCCAGTTTCGGCGTCTAGTCTATTTTTTCCGCGAGCCGCGAGTGATCCGCGTCAATTCCGGAAGGAAGTTACACCAAGACACACTCGACCATCTGGTAAATGTAATCAAGATTTTCGTAAGTAGCCTACTAGATGTTTTGGAATATTTAACATGATATTTTAATAATATAATGATGAAATGAACGAAATGATTCGATAAAAGATTAGTTCATTTTGCTGAACGAGACTCAAAGATCCGAGTCAGTAAAATGATCCGAAACTTCCCACCACTACAGCTGTCAATTAATCCGTCACTGCGGTGTCTCATGTGCACGCTCCCCGCCCAGCCCCGCCCTTGGCTCGTCCCCTCTGTCTCCGCTGGGGTCTGCCCACTTTTTTAGCATTTTTCAAATTTTGCCAGTGGGTGGAGTCAGGCTTTGACCAGGGGTTTAGTTACACT